>JAQGAP010000131.1:0-64340 GCA_034697805.1 Orchesella bifasciata
AAAAATGAGTCCAATCCTTCCATGCCATGGAAAAACGAGGAAGCAACCTGATATTTATTTCATACATTATAGACAATGCTAATGCTACACGTAAGCTAATGTACATACGTGGGCTATATATTGCATCGCATTATATTATATTAATGTATCTATGTGAATGTAGCGAAAAATGGATTGAATGGAAGAAGAACCAAGAAAGAAAAGTTTTTTTTCTGAAGCGGTTTTTCATACTTGCAGACACACGATATTGTTACTACTTGTTATCTTATATCTTTTCTCTCCGTCTTCAGCTTCTTATATAGCACACAATGAGATGGAGATGAGCAATGTTATTGTAATTTTTGTTACGTGTGTGTGTGTTACAGAGAGTAATCGGTATAATACCTACGGACACGTTCCATTCCTTGTCTTGTCTTGAAATTGGATGATGGAACATCATGATGAAGCTTACTTTAGTATTCTCTTGCTTGCACACATCCATCCAGAATCAGGCTGAGCTATGCCATGCCATACCATACACAATTCCCATTTCTCTTCTCCAGTGATTATGTCATGTCTTTTCTTTATTCAGTGTTATGCATACATATTGTAAAAAGAGTGGATGTACCAAATTATGCAGTGTAAGATTCCTTTTCCGTGAGTGACTATCTTTTTGTAAGCTTAGAGCTCACATCGGAGAGCCATTGTATTTATATTCATTCTCTCCAGGTTTTTTTTATTATTCCTCTACTTTTCCTCTCATTTTCTTCACTTTGCCTTCTGGACTTGGCTGTCATATCATCATGCATGTGGTCTTTTCTCTCTTCTCTGTGTTTTGTTTAACTGCCGAAGCTGGAGCTGCATCTCCGTCTCTCGTTTTTTACTCACGCCATGAATTAAATTAAAGTGTGGATAGAGATAGGTAGCTGGATGGTAGCTAGCTGCTAGCTACCCTCATTTTATACTTTCGTCATGTATCTCTATCGATAGATAGTTGTTGAGTTTTATTGGTGAAAAACCTGTATATTCATTCGTGTTTTAGGAGGACGAGGACGTTGATCATGTTGATGATGATGTTGATGC
The DNA here is from genome assembly GCA_034697805.1 of Orchesella bifasciata. Classification (NCBI taxonomy): domain Eukaryota; kingdom Metazoa; phylum Arthropoda; class Collembola; order Entomobryomorpha; family Orchesellidae; genus Orchesella; species Orchesella bifasciata. Next base: position 1,063 of record JAQGAP010000131.1, read on the forward strand.
TGTTGTGCATTTACACAGGATAAAAAATCCCTTCGTCTCCTCCGTATTTCTTTTTTTTTGCTTGTTTCCCGATGAAATGGCAGAAAGGAGCCGTAAAGACACTCGCGTTTTTCTTCGTCTCCTACTTCTTCTGCACTGAATTGGAGGACGGAAACTTAACAAACTTTTTATGCACGTTGTGTGATGTGATGTGCATGTGTATGGAACAACTATGGACGTATGTATGTATGTGTGCATTTATCCATGCGTGTCTTGGTTTTGGTTTCTCTCTCGACCAACAGCAGCAACATGAGCAGATTCATAAAAAGGGAACAGACGGATTGTTAGCTTTGCATGCCATGCCATCAGATCATATGTTTATAAAGGTGAAATAGGTAGCAAAAGACATATTACTGCTCTTGGTTTTTTCTTAGTTGTCTTTTCTTTTGAGATATATACTAGTGCCCACTTACCACTGCTACCAACATCATCATCATCATCACACACAAATATATGGGATGTAGCCGAAGAAAAAACCTTGTTTGCTTGCATGCCGCTTTCGTTGGATACACAAGATAGCTAGTTTCCATTGCATTCTTTTTCTCGAATCTTGTAATAAGCATGTATATACGTATGTTGTGTGTGTATCGCATCGCACCGACATATCGTGTGTGGAGAATCACAAAACCTAACTAATGTTCCAAGCATATTATAAATACACATCGAAATCGTATTCCTATGTATTCTATCGTCGTTGTTTTTAAATATTGCCAGTGTTTTTGTTAGTGTGCAGCTCTGTTTTTGCCACTGTCGCTTGGATCGACATAAAATATCCTGCTCAGAAAATAGTGCTTTTTTGGAATAGCAGCAGAGCAAAAGGAGAGCAGAGCGCAAAAGGAAAACGGAGCGACAGAAAGAGAGAAACTTTGCAATGTAAAAGCTGTAAAAAGATAGAAGTGGCAGTAAATATTATCTGGGCTGACTTGACTTGAGCTTCAGCTTTGAGCTAGCAGCTAGAGCTTGCTTTTACTTCTTGTGTGTCTTGCTTCTTTTCCATGAAAATGCATACATGTTTTTCGTACAGAGCCCCATGGAAAAGTCTAAGAACTGGACTGATTGTAAGCTGAGTTGAACTGTGTGAAGGATTTCTCCTCATTTCATACAAGGTTGCTTTTCCTCCTGTAGCTCTACACTGCTCTATTGGCAAGGCAAAACGGAAACATATGGAGCTACCTACATGAACAAGTACAAGAAAAATGTATACAGATACAGACACATATGGTTGGTCGACTCGACCAAAAAAATGTATGTACTTTCCAGCAAGAGCTATAATACACGGAAGTAAAAATTGTGAACTAGATGGTATAGTATCGCACCATACAAATAGATAGATAGATAGATAGATAGATAGATAGAGAGCAGTAAGTAAAGCAAGCAAAAACGAGAGAAAGAGAAAAAGCGAATTGAGAAAGAAAAAATGGTGAGTGACGGTAAAGGAAAATAGAAAGGAAAGAAAAAGCGAAAAAAAGATAGTCATTTTATGTACGTACATACATTTTACAGAAAAAGACCTTGTCCTTTTTTGTACTCGTGTCTGATGTGACTATAGTGTGCATATATTATTTAAGTATGTATGTACATTGCCAATGTGTATGCATGTGAAAATCAAACAAGAGTAACTGACTCCCTTTTTTCGGACTTGCTGTTTATCAAGGATTGCATACAGAGAAAAGTTACACAGAGAGAGAAATGGAATGAAATGAAACGAAATGAGCGAGAGAGAGAGGAAAAAAGGGGAACCCCGTGAGTAAGTGAAAGAGCGAGTGAAGACTGAAAGAAATGACTGGATTTTTGTTTCACTCTCTAGCACATTTTACTGACTCTTTATGGATTTGTGAGATTCATTTTCCATGTGTATACATGAACGTTATATATAACTTTTTGTGTACGCTTATGCAGTGTGAGTGAGTCTACGTTCTACTCCATAAACTGCGCTCGCTCTCCCTTTGTACATGTCTCTCATTCACTGCTCCCAAGTTGGACATGAGAATGACTACAAGAATGCATTGGCACCGTATAAGCTATACTCGCTCTTGTCCTATCCATCACTGAGGATATATTCTAATATGCAAGGATGGGTATGACATAGGTGTTAACTGATATTGCACTTAGGTCAATCCTCCACGGGTGTTTACACAGATGCGGTTCGTGGTTGGAGGAACTTCAAACGATGTGATGAAGAAAGTGGTTTAAGTGCCAATAAAACGTGTTGTGACATTTTTCCTTCAAATTTCAACAAAATGACGTGTTTTCCTGGGGTGTCGTTAATGCAATTTTTTTTTACTTAACTGTAGCGAAAAGTCTATCATCTGGTTTTTTCAATAAAAATTCCTGCGTTCGACGCCTCATCATCAGCTACCAATAATAGCTCTGATGTTCACCTCTATGAGTATTTTAGTATGGAACGGTGTTCTCATTAAAATTGCCCATCTCTGTCTCTACAACGAATCAAAGGAAAGCATGCAATGGATTGCATTAGAATGCACTGGGATGCAATCCAACTTCAACAAACAGCAAAGGCATTCGCATCGCATGCAACTTTTGAGGAAACAAAATTGCATGGAGAAGAATAACTTGCTCTTTCTAGTGTATTTATTTCTATTCCTCCAGCCAGTTCATATTTTCAATTCCTCCTATCTGTCTCCTCTCTCCTTACATATTTCCAGTTCTGTTCTTCTGAAGCAATCTTTTTCATAAGCACTTCAAAAAAACGGTGAGACGGAGCCTCAGTGTGGAGAGTTTATGTACTCATGTTGTAAGTGTATTACGAACGAATAACAAGCACTTCCTTGCTTTTCTGCTGCTGCTGCTGTAAGCCTTTACAAGAAAGGAGCGAGCTCTTTTCTATTATGGACACGTTTTACAAGTGTAATATGAAAATAGGAGGTTGAGCAGAGTTGAGTTCGCTCCAGCAAAAACTCTTACAAGCACAGCCATAGCAAGAAAACAATGCCTAATGTCCGAGCTCTCTTAGTAGCACATCACCCTCTATACTCAGAATACACTACGGCACGTCTCCTATTGCCGCTGATGTAACGTAACCATCTATCCTTTCTGCTTTTTTGCTCCTGTTTACCATTCGTGTGCATGGAGAAATGAAAAAGCGGAGGTAGGCTACATGATAAGCACAAAAGGTACATTATATTACTGTAACGTACATTTTCCTCTTCACTTGTAATATAATGTAGATATTATAGAGCGATACAGACACATATCTGCTGCATTAGGGGTATAGCTCACAACAACTATGAGATCTACATTATGTATATTATTTATAAGTATATATCTTCTCCATTTCCTCTCCATTGCATATAATATGAGCAAATAGCATAGGTACAATATCATCCAGGCAGCCAACATCTTCGCTCCCGAAAATTGTAACCGTGTGGCTTGGTCTGGTCTAGTCTTTACCGCCTGTGTCCTATTTGTATAGGTATGGTATAACTAGAGGATATATATCCACAGGAAAGAATCCTTCCTCCAAGTTAAGAACAAGAGAGAGAGAGAAGAGCAATTGGTTATTGGATGGATGGAGTAGTCTCATAAAAGCAAGGTACTAGGAAAAACAGCAGTTTTTCAAAACGACTTGTACTTTTGCGTTTGTTACTCGACTCACTCACTCTCCTTCTTCCACTGTATTATATTATAAAATGTGAGTCTGCTTACGGAGCTTTAGCGTGGCTCTAGAACTGGCTTCCACGGACGTACTTTTACAATCCCGAAGTCACATAATGATATTATGTGGACTACGACTACAAACTCGTGGACACATGGAGAGAGTGAGATGATTATACTTATTGTGACTTCATATCTACAAGCTTTTGCCAAACCAAGTTTCTCCTTCAATCTAATGCTCCCTCAACCTTTTCCCGAAAAAACATGCTAAACATCCAACTTGCAATATTGCCCCTTTCTTCTACGACCAACACTACCATCATCATCGTCATCATCAGGCAAACTAGAAGGGAAATCAGATCAAGTCTACTCAATCGTAGTGACTCCAAAGTCCAAACAAGGGGAGCAACTCGGTATGGAGGGGAATACTTATCTGAAAGTACGACAGAAATAAAAAAAACAACTTGCTTCAAGCAAGAGACAATTTTATTCTTTTAAAAATCAATTCGCAACTTCACTTCTACATTGCAAATTTTCCATCTTGATCATTACTTGTCATTGGATTATAATTTGTACTGAAACCCAAGAGAGAAACTCACACATCTGCATATATTTGCAAGGAGACTGCAAGGAAGTTGGAAGAATTTCTTGCTCTTGTTTTTCTCAAATGCATTTCTTACAAGGAAGATTGCACAATATCAAGATTATTATCATATTTAGCGTACCTTGACGGTACAGAAAAGGAGGAAAAGGAGAAAAAATTCTTACTAACATCATTACCATCATTCTTTTCGGCATACACAAGTACACATCATGAGCCATAAATCATTTCTTCCAAATGGACGATATTACAGACACAGAGGCAGCAAGCAAGAACAGTAGCACTAGAGCTACAAATAGAAAAGGCTTTTGAGCTCCCTTACGTACATTTTACAATGCATCTACATCCAACGACAATTGGCTTGTTGTGAACATATGTACCCATTGTAATTGTTTCAGTGTCGTACTAAGAACATGGATAAAAGTTCTTGACCGCAAAAAATACTCCCGGAGGAAAATATGAGATTTTCCACCTCTTGTTTTTTTTCCTCAAGACAAAAGTGTTCCAGTGTTGAAATAAGAGCATATTTTATATCAATAAAAACATCTCGATTTCCTGTCTCTATTCCGCTTTTTGCATAAATTTGCACACATTTTTTAGCTCCTGCATTGCATGCACGCCAGGCCACCTCCAACAAAGTGATAATGATAAGACAGACTTTCCAAACAACAATGTTTTTCTAATCCATGCAAAAAAGAGATCATTTTCACAGATACATGTTTTCTGCTCTTGCATGAGGCATGGAAGATAAGAAATGAGCATCCGAGATGTGATGTTCACAAAAAACCAAAAAAAAAGAATCAAAAAGGAATGTGTAATATAAGCGAAAAGAAGTTGCTGGCTGATCTGCCTTGGCTCTCTCATGTTCGAGGAGTAACTCATGTATAAAAACTCTCCATTTCCATCCCTCTACTTATCACTAGCTCCATGTCCACACACACACATACATTGATATTACACAGAAATAGAAGAAAAAAGAGTAGTTTTGAGGAGAGCAAGAAAAAGGAGAGAACAAGAGATTCTACATACTCTTTCGACTAGAGCTACACATGGAATGGATGGATATTATTACAGAGGAATATAAAAGTGGAGGCTCCTCTACTATTGACTATTACGGCTAGGGCTACGCTAAGAAATATAAATATATTTCTATAACACTCACTCTCTTCTTCTGTTCTACATTGAAGAATGCAGTCAGTCAGTAGTAGTAAGTAAGTGTGAGTGAGTGTGAGTACATACATCCTCCTGTGGTATCATCATCAGCAGCTAGAGTTAGAGCCAGGCAGGCAAAAAGAAGACGAAAAGAAGAAAAAAAAATATCATCATCATCGTCCTCATCGCACCACATCTTCTATCACTGTAGGCGTGTTATGTTATGTGTGTACACATTTTTTTGAAAAAAAAGAAGAGAAGAGAAATACTTAGATTGTGTATTATATTGACTGATTACTGTGTCAAACATGAGATGAGAGAGTGTAAAAAAAGGATTGAAAATATAAACATCAATCCATTTTATACAATATAAAAGTATACAACATCTTCTTTATCTTTTATATATTCAATAGCAATAGCTCTCTGAATATATTGTACAATGTAATGTAACACAACACACATGTTTGTGTCTCTCTCCGTCGCTATCTCTCACATACTCATTTGACGGTGTGGCTGTATGTGTGCGTGTTGCTAACTGCTCTACTATAAAGTAAATATTATGTAATAGTAATCACCAGATTTAGTTAGGTTTTGTAAAACCAAAACAAAACAAAGACTGAGGAAAGAATTTAGTGGATTTTAAAAGTGTAAAAGTAAATCGTGCGCTAAATACCGATAATAAAAATTTCTCGTGTGTGAGCAACCAAGGAAGGAGATGACGACAAGGGTTCAAGCTTAAATATTAACAATCTCATCACAAGAATTCCATCAACATACATAAGCCCCTTATGATCTTAATGAGCCACAAAATATTTAAGTGTTGGGAGCAATGGAAAAGAATGTGCCTCGGAGAAACAGAGCGTTGCAGAATGTAATAACTTTTTCTTGTTTTGCATCTTGAGAAAAGTGTCAGAGTTCACAGTGGTTATGATGTTTTGGTGTGTGTGCAATTTCTTTGAAAGAAAGAAATACAATCTTTAAATGGAATGTTTAAAGTGCTGCAATATTTACACATGAAATGAGATAAAAGAATTAGCTCTGGAATAAATGTGCGTACTGTATTTACTCATATAAATAAAACATTTTCCAATTGATATTATTCGAGTGGTGACGACGGAAAATAAAAGTGATTTATTTACATTCACTTTCAACGTAACCAACTCGAAGAGATTGGATTGGAGATGAAAAAATGGATGGAGATAATCCTTCAAGCAGAGTTGTAGTATCTCTCAAACTTTTGAAGGATGAGCAGCCTAATATGCTAATTGATAGGATATGATATCGATATGAATAAATGCGAATGTTTTGATTTCACATTGAAATCGCAAAAAGGGCAATGCAAATTAAGCAGCTTGTTCAGTTGGTCCAATGCACATTTTAAAATAAAAAAGCACTGCTCTTCTCCTCCTCCTCGGTTTCCCTCAAGGACGTGCATCATCAGTTCAGACAAGAGCTAACAATTTTAATGAGAGACAAGCTTAAGGAAATACTGTTGTGTGAATCCAGAGTTAGTTCGGCTCGCTCTTTCTTATCCAGATCCAGTGATTAATATTGGTGGTGATATTGTGATGTGGTATTTTATGTGCGTATAGTATTGCCACAAAAAAAAACTTGATAATTGAGATTTCTGTGGTTTGTGGTAGTGTAGTTTTACTCTTCTGCATGTATGTTCATTGAGAGACAATTCATTCATTCATTCATTCATTTACTGTCAGCGTGGAATGAGCACACTGTCATTAAAATTATTATGATATGATGATATTGATATTAGCCAAGCTGCTCTTTTCGCTTATGCACTAGGATGCAAATACGCTAAATACTATACTCCCATTCATCATTATCATCGTCAGCTCCTCCAGTTTCATTCATCAATGATCAATAAGAAATGTCATGTCAATACACATACCAACACATACAGAACTTATTGTGGATGAATAATGGTGATGCTGGAAAATGTGGTGAGGTTCCTAGTAACGATAATATAGTGCAGTTAGTGAGAACGATATGATAATAAAATAATTTTAATGATACTAATGACTCACTTGTCAATAATCAGTTAGTTGTCGTGAGTGTCAAAAAGTGTGCATCGCTTGGTTGTGGTTTTGCATCGAGTAAGTAAAAACTACGGACACCTTGCAGCTATTCTGAGAGTGTGGAACCAGAAACCAATTTTTCTCAGTTTGTGGTTTTCATCCAATTAAGAGAATTCAAGCAAAAAACAATGGCAGCTTTAAAAACTGTGAGAGGATTCAGATTCCTTTTTAACCCGGTCAAAGCTTTACACAATTTGAGTCAACGTTACTAAAATTTAATCAAGATGCTAACATTATCTCCATTTGTCATATCAGTTAACACTTCCAAGGTAGTTTTCGTAGAGGATTCTTGATTCTGCGAATGCGAATTGTAGTACAGCACTAAGCTGGTTTGTGGAACATCCTTTAAAAATAATAATAAATATCCATACTATGTTTATAAGCAAACTCAGCTCTTGAATGTTATGGCTCGTGACAAAGATGTGAGTAATGGAACAAAATGCTGGATTTGAAAATGCCGTAATGTGTTCTCTTCCAATACATTTAACGTAATGTAAATTGCATGACTCGATTTGGCATTTCCCCAAATCCAATCATCATATTTATTGCAACTTACAAAAGAGAAAAAGAAAAATTGTGAAAAATGCCATTAACACAAATAATTGCAGTGTTGAGGATGATAATTAGTTGAAAATAATCCAACCAATTAGTAACTTTGCTTGCATCTATAATAGCTGGAAAGAGGGCAAACTCTTGATTGCAAGTGATGAAAAAGTCAAAATTGTCAATGCAATAATGATGCCAGAAAGGACCTTTTGTGAATTTTAATGGTTTGACCTTTTGAAACAAAAGATAAGTATTGTGCTACTTCTCTCTTTTTCATTTTTGAAGACATTTAGTATCGAAGTTAAAGAAAGTTAAAAAAATATGTGGTTTTAAGTAAAAAGAAATGAAAGTTCTCAAAAATGGAGAACCCTGAAATAAGACGTCGTAAAATAAAACCTGATAAGCAGAGAAAAGTCGATAAGACGGAGCGGGAGCGGGCATCCAACGCTCCTGATGGCGAAGGTGAGGGACCGCCACCCAAGAAGCGCAAAGTTCGGAAACCCACCGCGACAGAGGATATTATTGATGGATTCGCAATACTGGCTTTCAAAACTTACGAGGATCTTGAGGTAAGTAAAAACATTTTGAGCATTCCAAACTGCAAATCAGTATTTGTACAGAAAAAGACTCGAGATTTTATGGGAATTCAAACGAATAAAAAGGAAATGACATTTGAGACATTAAAAACACCACATGCGTTCTCTCAATCCTTTTATCATCCTCTAAAAGTTCATTTACCACCAATGGAGCTACAGCTCATTCTTATCTGATTTTTGACACTTTATCTGATTCATAATTACAGAATTATGGGATTTCGAGTGTTAAAAGGCAGGAAACCTCAAAGTACCTTGACCAAGTAGTTGGATTTAATCTCAGTCCAGACAGATCAGATAAAGCTCATATCCTTTCCAGCAGATGGAAAAAGAACACACACAAGTTTGCAAAAATTGCAGACAAATCCCTATTGTGAAAGCGACATACATACTTACATGATATATGTTGCTAAATGGTGCTAATTTTGAGAGGACCACTCATCTCATTCATGGACATTTCAAGCGTTCATGAAAAGGACCAGGATGGACAGTGGCTTATGTAATTTACTCTCTGCTAAAGAGTCCGGCTAGCAAAATGGTTTGGAATGGAAAGTGGCAATCAGTGTCTTTTCCGTTGGTTCTAAGTAGCCACCTTGTATAACGCTTACAAAAGAGAGACAAAGGACAAACCACCTAATTACTGAAATGACTTCCTCCACTTAATCATCAGTAATGGTTCGACACCCTCACACGGATTCTCTTGACGTAGTATAATGCGAGCTAGATATCATCTCGACACACAACTGCCGTTTTTCTCTCATTGCACTTATGATAAAAACGGGAGATTGGGATGAGATAAATTAGTCTGATAATCGCTACAATCCTGCAATGATCAATTTAGATGAGAAATGAACTGATCACTACATGAATCCTGGCATATGCCACTATTTCGACTCATTCAGTGGAGAACACTTTACCACCTATACAGATCCAGCTTTAATGCTCACATTTCCGTAAAACCCTTTCGTATACTCCTAAATAATTTAGTAAAATTACTAAGAGAGTTATCATTTAATGGACACACGTACACTTTGATTAAAAAGGAAGCGAACACTGGAAAATTTGGTTTCCTTCTGCAAACTTCAAATTTGACCTATTTTTTGATCATCCATACTTTCATCTTCAATTTACACTGACAAAAAATACAAGGTGAATTTTCCCCCTTTGATCTCCTACATTCCTAATATAAAAGCAGGAAAGTGTTAATTTATCATGGGGAAATCCCTCATCTACTATAAAACAAGCTAATTTTCAAACTGCACAGTTCTTTAGAAGTCGTGAACTGTAAACAAGGTTGGCTTGGTATTTCTGTTGCCTTCTGATTAAAAGGTACTCATGTGTCTTTTGAACTATCAAAATGAAAAATCATGTCATAATTTGCATAACATTATGTTATCCTTTTCCTTCATTCTTAATTTTGTAGAATTTTAATAATGAATAAATTCTTAAAGATTTTTGGATGTAGCTGGAAGGAAAGAAATTAAATTAACATGTCGATATATTGACGCGATTATGTATAGTTATTCAGTTTTCAAATCAGGTGACATGTAGTGAAACCTGATAGATATTTATGTCATTTGGATAGATTAACAAAGTCAATAATGCTCGCTGCTAATCTGAATTAAGTAAGCTATGTTTTTCTAGGCAGCAACGAAATGAGCAAAACAAGACAAGCAAAAAAGAAAAGAAATGAGTGGAACATGAGCATAGGTTTACCATGGTATAATATATTATTATTACATTACCTACACAAGCTAAATTGAATGTGACGATGTAATCGTGCTATCTTATCTCCCATCCTGTTTAACAAATTTGCTGTCAACCAGTGTGTAAATAGACGCTACACATAAATGTCTAAACCTAAGCATCATAATATTATACTTTGATATAAGAACTTAACTTTCGACTGCCGTTGCTCTTTCTGTAAATAAATATAAAATATTGCATATCATCATATCTGTAGAAAAGGATGCATGACCAAAGCATTTGGGACATTAGGCCATAATTCAACGCTTTAGCTACAAACAATCAATTAACTTCATATGCATTTATTCCAAAAGAAATGATATTGTAGATACATCCACATTTTCATGAATTACAAACTCCATTATGTAAAGGCAGTGGACTTATTCAGAGTGAAAGAATGAAATAAATGATAACAACGTTCCTTTCACTTTGAGACCGCATTTTAAATCATTCCTGAAACTTTTTTATTAGCTGAGTATGAAACTTTATAAGGGAGTGGCAATTCCATTCGATCTTTTAACTCAAGTACCACACTACTTGAAACAAACTCACTCTCAGAGAACGACAGTCTATAAAGTTGGCGGAACTCTGGAGCTTCTGGGTAAGGATGAAATCGGTGTAGTCTGGTCTGCTCTACTTAACGTAAGGTCGGAAAATGAGAAGTAGCAGCAGCATAGCACTTGAGTTGAGACGAGATCAATGGTCTTTCTTCCTTACTCAAAACACGAAGATTTTGAAGAAATGCTACTTGTTAGAAACTTTAAAAGAAAGACAAGAGTGTGCTACGTGGGAACTATATTTTATTCCAGTGAAAAACATTTTTAAACAATCTGTACCAAAGTAAAGTTCCTTCCCTCCGCCTTGTTTTTCGGGAAACTTGAAAAGATAGATGGATGCAGAGCACCGTATTGACATAAACAACGTCGTCACTATCATTCCTTAAGGAATGGATGTATCCAGCGTAGTTCCAAACTTTGTTGTTGTCATTTAGCCTTTCATGCGAAATAGAAAGGAAGCGTTGGTTCCCGGAAATTATATAACGTAGGAGGAGAACGTGGGGACATAATACAATTCTCTGATGGCGTGATATCATTTATATTTAACTGGAAACCGTAAACTGCTCAAAACATAACGTAATGCAGCATTAACAATGAAGTGTATAAAAAGAAACACGACAGGTTGTACGGTAAGTTCCATTCTCCAAAATCCCCTTTTTATATATCACATCTTTGTTGACAGGAATGAATGGGATCAAAGCCCATCATCCCATCACTGGATGATGTAGTGTCCTCATTAACAGACTCACACGTCTCGGATTACCGAGCAGTTCATGGAATATTCATGGAAACCCATTGTGTCCAATGAACTAATGTGCCCCTTAAATGAGTTTATATATAAAGTTTTCTTTTGTTTGGACAAAATCCCAAAATGAAGTTGACAGGGTATCACCTTCGTAGACTTGTGTAGACACACATACATACATGCCTATTATATGTTTGTATGAAGTTCCATACTTTGTTTCATATTAGGGCTAAATTGGCAGCGGTCTGTTCGCAGGAATTTCGTGTGTGTAAATGCCTACATTCGCCATATGGATTAAGTTAAAAGCAATTAACTCTCTCTTCTCGGAGAACATTACTATCACGCAACATAATGCTGTGCGAGTCCAGAAGTTAGTTGTGGTGGTAAAGTAGCTTACTACAAAAAATACGACATGAAATATCCGCTGTATTGTGTTGAGTAATTTCTTCTTTTGACTGAGCTCAAGAGAAAAAGTTTGTATCTCAAGAGGCAAAGTTGGCTTCGGCTTTCTAGCAATGCTGCTGCTTTTCTTGCCTTCATTTCATGCTTAGGTAGCTGACTAAAACTCGCAATCAGCACTACTCACAGGTGCTGCTCACACACACAAAAAAGTGCTATCCTTCATCGTTGTTGGGATCTCAACACTTTTTGTTACGGCTGCTGGAGTTTAACCTGCGTAAAACAAAGCGTTTTTTTGCATTAAAGCGAGGTAGTGGTTCCAAACCATGTTTGTGTAACAGGAAAAAGTCTTGTCATGAAATGCTATCATTTACTTGATTGAAATTTCCTGTGTATGTTCACCTAATCTCAAATAATTTGCTAGCAAATTAACACTTCCATTTTATGGGTCCCATTCAAACAAACAAACAAACATACAAATGGTGAAACTTGAAGACAGATTGAGATTGGTATATTATGTACATTTTAAAAAACAACCTTTATTTCTTCAAACTTGGACTTGGAAGCATTTTCTTGCTTCAAAATACGGCATGGTTGTTTTGTTAAATTTTAGGAATGTTTTGAAAACAGTTCTACTCTGATTTGTGTAAATTGTATGTTTTCATTTGGAATTGATAAAGTTGCTTCTTCATGTTTAATGAATGTGTAGGAGGAAAGAATGGCAAAAAATTATAACAAGAGGGGAAACTACTATCATGCATGATTGATCCAATTTGCTAATGCCAACAAAATCCTTGAAAAAATTGAAATGGAAGCTAATTCATTATACACATTGAAAAAAATAACAAACAAGAACGGCCCCTTCAAACGTACAAATGTCAATAATTACTGGGAATGACTAAATTGGCTAAATTGTTGGAGTACAATAGGCCCAAACCACATCAACTAAATACAGGATTAGTCTTCAACCTCAAAGCCCTACCACATAAAAAGGTGCGGTGATGTGAGATGTTTTTACTCTCTCATTAACTCCATAAAAGACCTTTCTACACTTTGATCATACTGTCCTTCACTTCCTTTCCATTTGTGTGGGCAAATTAATTGAATAGATCTGTTTTTCAGAAAACGTATGTTTTAACAATAGGAAATGAGGCTTCTAACGATGTCCCGGTAGTTACTTACGTCTTTTTGTAGTTCTTCTTGGATCGGATGCTGTGTGGGTAGTTGGTCAGGTTGTTTGTTGAAAACATTTTTCACAGAATAACAAGTGAGATGGTTTCAGCTTGTCAACAATTTCAGCAAGCCTGATTGGGGCAAGCTAGTACTTTTCTTATCAAAAGGATGGGTACGGTACGGCTTTTCATTTGGATTGTAAGGCTATTTTATGCAATCTCGGATTATGAAGTATTAATGGGAAATTCAGGGAATGCAAAACGATACACTGACTTTATCTAAGGATATTGAAGAAAGCGTAGTATATATAATATATGATTTATTTAATAGGCTTCTTCTTGCTATTCAGCATGCTTTCAAATGTATTTCGTTTCAATATCATATTATCATAATCAAAAGAGAAAGCTGAAGCCAACAAATTAATACGGACGACACAAATTGTTACAATTTTCATTATGAACAAATGTTGATTTCTCCTGTAGTGTTCAATGAGGCCCACTCTTTCCCTTTCATAATTTTCTCCAGTTCCAAGAAATTTAGATAAGCGTGTGGGTTCGATTCACAATCGAAATAATAACAACGTTGAATGCGCAATTCCCAGAGTATTTTTCATTTCTGCAGCTTCAATCACATGCGAGTGGGTAAATTGTGGCAAGTAATAATCTACAATCTAATGTGAAGGTATCTTTCTCTTGTCAATTCTGATGTTGGACAATGAGATCATAATTCCTTTGGCCATAATAAGGTTTAGTTTTTCATGATACACAGCTTTAGAGTGAGTCCGGAGACGGAGTTATGCTCAGTTTTTCACTGGATGTAGATTTGATCGGATTGTGGACATTTTTCGGGTAAACAAAGCTCGGTTTACGGAAAAGGTTTTGCGTGGTTGCTTCTGTGTACTAAAGCCAAATATATTCAATGGAAATTGAGAAGCTTTTTTTATACATTACTACATACAAACATTGATACGAATGGTCACAACACAAAAAAAAATTACATATTTATGCAAATCAAAAAAGTTAGAAACTTCATGCAACAGAAACAAAGGAGCATGTTGTGATTCACAAGATACCAATTTCTAGAAATTCGATGATAAAATTTACTTATCTTAATCTTCACAAAACTACTCATTTGCTTGAATGCAAAGACATTGAAATTCCATTCATATCACTTCACAAATAATCCGAGACATAGAAATGGAGTTTGTAGAGTTGCGAAGTATCTTTGCAGTTGAAATGGAACAGAGAAAACAACCTAAGTACTAAGGACATAAATCGTGGTTTTTATCAGTCTCAAGAACATTCGACTGTTCATTTTTATTATCAACTTGTTAATTCGCATAAACGTACGTAGTTTAAACGCATTCCTCATACATTTCTAGGAATAACTGCAAGTATCAACATCGGCAATGGCAAACCAACAGCAGCTAAACGAAAAGCGAGTTTGGTAGCGCACATATAGAATGGTGTATTGTTTTGCCTGATTAAGTCGCACAATTTTGTTCACGCATAACAATTGGGTGGGATTAAGTAATAAAATAGAAATGGCGTTGCCTAACTTTAAATGAAATTAACATGAAATGCAGTGAGTTTTCAATATGCAATGGGTTCAGTTTGTGTTCGGGTACTAAAAACTACGACCCAGTTGTAATGCTAAATAGGTTAGGGTGAACCAAGTTGCTACAGCGTCTGTTCCAATCGAATACAGCTTTCGACACTCGGATGGCGATCAGGTTCCTCTATTTTTGCGATTCGATATGATAAGGAGTCAGTTTGTACTTGACACATGTGCATCTTTTAGTTGTACATTCACATGCTCCCATAGTGTATCGTAAACCGAATTCATTATACGTACGTATTTACCTACGTATCTACCAACTACAAACGACGGGTTGTAAAATAACAGTTCGTCGTCGTCCTGGAACTTGAAACTAAAAGCCAAATCACAGCAGACAGTCATTCAGTGTTGAGAAGGAGTAAATTTTCGTCACGTAGTCATTCCGCATCAATGTCAGCATAGCAGTTATATGAGTAAGTATATGAACGTCTTCGTTTGTCAAGGCATATTTTTTGCCATTTTTTCTCATTTTGGAAGAGGTCCTGTTAGTTCTCTAGTTGACTCTCATCAACACTGACCTCCGTTTTAGTTACTCAGCCAAAAAGTGAAAAATTAGTTCATCACACAGTTTTTTACACTGACTGTTATTACTAAAATAAGACATTATATCAATCCACCTCCGGTTATTGTTCTTGACACGAGTGGCTCTTTTGATGAACGTGTTTCCAGCTAAGCGCGTGTGATTTTGCCGTTGATAAAAACTGAGATTAAAAAAGCGGTGAGTTGTAAAGATGAAGCTAGACTTTTGGATATTTCACGGTCTTAAAAGAAGGATTCGAAATGAAGTGGAAAATGAGCCGCGTGCCGGATCCTCTGTAAGTAATGATGTACCTATATACATATTTTTGCATTTAATGAGGATTGAGCCGCTGGGAAAATATGGAAAATCAGAGTTGAGAAACAAAAACAATAAAGGACAAAGACAGAAAAAAATAGAAATGTTTTTATATCTCCTATTTTAATCTGATGCTTTTGTTCTCTCAATGAAAAAAGGAAGGGAAAAAGTTGGGATATTTATGGGTAAAAAATCTGCACATCTATACTGCTCCTAAACATACGCTCCTGTGAATATCATCTTTTGAGATCTTTTATCCTTTCACAATATCTGACATGACAGGAAAGAAGGAGAAAAAAGTGAAAAACACGTATTGCTGAAAGTGTTTGATTTGTTATTCTCTGCGGAGACATTAAAGAGCTACTACAGCACAAACATGTCGACTTATTTTTTTGACAAGTTTCTCAAGAAACACGGGCAAAATGGAGAGGAAAGAATGCTTAAAGGGATACAAGAAAAATAGACGGTTTAGCTCGATTTCCTTTCCTCTGTCGGTTTGTTCTTTACCTTTCTCAGCAAAAACCTATATCACAGCGGTTGGTTTGGTTCAGTTTTGGTGATTTGTATTAGGTATATATATATAAGTATATTGGTATAATAATATCGCATTTTATCAGAAAAAGGGATTATAAATATCGAGGAAAGGTACTTAACCCAACTATTGCACTTTTATTTGTGTAATTTGGAAGCTTCAACAGGGAAAGTCATAGAATCCATGTTTTTGCATGAATAATCGTTAAAATTAAAAGCATATTTTGTTAGAATTATCGCAAAACGTTTTACATACATATTATTATTACATTTTATGCAAAAACGAGAGAGGCACACAGATAGGAATTTATGCAAATACATACTGGTCATATATAATGTGGTTCTGGTAGCAAAGAGACAAAAAGGGAGTTATAGAGCACGAGGCACGAGCATATGCGATGCGTACAGGGAGACAGGGAAGAGTATCAAAGTCACCTCAGCCAAAACGGAGTGCATAAGGCAAGGAAGAGGAACAGAAGGAGTTGGAGTTGCAGCAATCAATTTTCTTTCCGTCTCTCTTGTTCAGTTGAGTCACTCAACTTTGGAGTCACAAAACTCGTGTAGAGCTGCTGGAGTAAATACGACGAGAAAACAGTAATGCAAGGGAGTAGAGCTAGGAAAGCATAAACATTTTACTCGTGCATAACATATACGTAAGTTACACATACATGTACGTATCTCGCCTGCTCGCGCTCTCGTTCCTCCACTCCACTCTTGGGGAGATTATATTTTGGCAATATGTAGTTTTGTGTCATGTCATGTTGTTGTAAGCAAGGGAAAAGTGTGAGCTAGAAACCAAGAGCATGAGCCCACAAAAACAACAACACTGCACAACAGAACACGACCGTCGCACCATACCACACACTAGGTGGTAGATATACACGGTGGAAAACACAACTGGGCAGATGATGGCGATATGAAGAGAGAGAGAGAGTGGAGTAAGCAGGCAGGAGAGGAGACGAAGAAGAAAAAACAACTTGGTTGGAGGCATAGTGTCTCTATTCTATCTGGCATAATATGGCATTGCTTAAATATGTACATTACCTAACCGCAAGAACAAGGGATTCAAGCCAAAGCCAAACTACTACACCACCGCAAAACAACTCAACCAGCATGTTATACCCACCTAGACTACATGTAGACACACACTAACACACACACACATAATATTATGGCTATACGAATATGTACGGGTCTTGTCCAAAACCTAAACGGAGAGAGAGTGAGAAGAAAAAACACTTAAGTGATTTGTTTGGGATTCGTTAGATGTGTGCACGAGTACATTTCAACATGCCTCTCGTCCTTCCTCTTTCTCTCACTCTTGAGAAGATTTGTGGCATTTTGAGTGCTTCACTAGCTGGCTCAAGATTTTGTATAAAATGGAGCGGAAACGCTCTATTTTATTTTTCAATTGCCGACAGTAGAATTGAATCAATGTGATTTCTAGTTGCCAAATGCATACCAGGCGAGGTGAGAAAGGTTTTATTGAAAATGAAATCGGGCCTTTCTTCCAGATAAACAAAAATCATACGGAAATTATGCGTAAAAGACAAACTGACATCTGCAATCGACATCCTCCGTCTCGCCCAATGACCTTTCCTCATGTTCAGGTCGCGTCTCGTCTCTCTGTAAAATGGATGTTGTGATTGATGCGCTGTGTGAACGAACATGGTTTAATCTCAGGCTTACTCAACTTATCTACTATGAAGAGCAAAAGTGTCATATTTTCTTCTTGTTGGTTGACATATTTGTACATGTACATCGTTAACTACAACAAGATGATTTCATTTTATATTGTCAGTAGCCTCAGTGCAAAGACCTACAAGCACATGATGACTCACCTTCCTAAAAGTCTGCCGTTGCGAAATGATTTTATTCGTCGGGTATCGAATTTATTTTACAAATCGACAGTTGTCTCAAAATTTACATGATAAGAAGTAAACAAGATAAACGCTTCATTGGTTTTATGGGCTAATTCAAGACATCGACTCCAGACAGTAGGCTGTCGACGAAGGCAGACAAAATAGAGTTCAACTTGTTTCACAATATTCTGCATAATGTTGACGTGGATTATTATACCACTCATCGTCTCCATTACCATGATCAAGTTAAGCTTATGTTGAAACATGAAAAACACGAGGAGAACATTTTATTTAGTAGAACATTCATTGGTTTGATTTATTCACTTTTATGGTATTAAAATTAAGATTTACGCTCCTACTTTGTTTTTTCAATAACTCCCGTTTTCAATGGTGCTCATAAAGCATCATGCTGTTTTGCGGTGTATCATAATCATAAAATATTTTTTTGATAAACCATTAATCTTCTCAAGTAGTACACAAGCTGCACAACGATCCGTGGAGAAATATCAGGTTTAATTCACCTTTCTTAAGTAATAACATCACAACGCTTATGGTCTGGTCAGCAAAAATCTAATGAATAGGAATGAGTAAGCAGAGCAAGCAAGGATATTATGCGAAGCAAGACTTGTTTTATATTATGGGTGGGCCACTAACAAACAGAAGCTACCACATTAATTTGAGAGGAAACCAGTCGTAAAAGTCGTTAAAATTGCTATTTAGCTCAGCCTGTTTTTTATATTTTATTAGCCCACCTACATTAGCGTTTCATAATAGAAGTAATAGTAGGCTAGCGTTTGGTTGTGATGAAGATGATGATATGACTGCGCTTTATGTACTGGTTTACGCAAGCCATTTTATTGTTTACCACGGGTTTTCCTTGCTAACTTTCACCGGTTGAGAAATCGGGAGCTGCTGAAATTGAAATACAATGAGAGCTACCGACATAGCTTAAAAACTTTGCTGGGCTTAAGTTATAATTTATGAGGTATGAATATATTATAATGATGTGTTCATTACAAGATGACACCATGACATGCTATTTATGACTCACCCGAGATTTCATGTAAATAAAGGTGAATTTTTGGGAGCAAATGCATGCTACTAACTGCCATCAAAAATGGTTACGAGACAAATGAAATTATCCGATTTGTAAACACACACAACAACTCACTCCTTGTTGTTTGGGGAATTGGAGTCCGACCATTTTTGTTTACTGATGTTTATCATATTTTAGCAGTAGTTACGTATCGGTGGAGCCAATGGTAAATGATATTGGAGTTCAGTGCAATGAAATATGAGCTATGGCAGTCGTGCACACACTTATGACCCATGTATGTATGTTTCCGCTGTTTTATCGCTACTTTTTTCCTCTTCATGTGAGTCTCCAGGCGTCAGATTTCTTGGAAGGTATCAATAAAAGGCAAACATACCAATTTTATTTCCATTCTTTAGCAATGTTACAGTTTGGTGTGTAAACACAGCAGTTTGCTCGGTTTCTGAGAGCCAAACTTTACTTCCAGAACATAAACTTGCAAAGAAATTCAAGTGAATCGCGAGCACAGACGATTTAGCTCACTTTTATTTACTCAACTAGTTGCGATTTTATGAAACAAACGTTTTATATGAAGTTTTTCGTTCAAATAGAATCAACTGTAGTTGTAATTACTGAAATGATGTTTGATGTAGAGGAAACGTTTATATTGTTTGAAACGTGGTCTGACATAAAATACAAAATACCTGTAAAGTTAAGTCGGCTTTCAATTTTAAACTAAAAGATCCGCCTGTCTACTTCACGTCTTTTTTTTATAAATTAACTTGCTGCCTCTTTCACCGCTTCATAATACGGCTCAACAGAGGCTCATGAATTAGCACTTCATTGCCAATTTTTATATTTCATATCATCATATTTATGTTAGTTTAGTAAACCTAAAAATAGGGTTGCTTGTACACCTTCATGTACATACTTCCTTTCGCCCTGGAGCGACGTGCAGGAGCTTCTACCTACTTTTTGGCACAAACAATATGAGGCTGCTTTTGTTTCCCAGATCACATTGCGTTTTCTCTCCCCCTCAATTTGTGTTCCACCATTCTATTAGCTAAAACAATCCGCTTTGTTCTTCTTTCCACACATAAAAGATCCCTTTTTATGAAAAAAAAAAATCTTCCATACGATTTTACAGATATGATAAGTAAATCAGTTTCTATGCAAATGCTAACTGCTGAAGCATGTAAACGTAAAGCTAGCCACAAGCAAACCCAAATTCACACAAACCGCATCTTAAACATTGACAAAGGTGTGGTTAAGCGTCACCCACGTCCATTTTATTTGTCTGTACACATTTCATTCATATTGATATAGGTAAACCACTGTGCCCGAAGGGTACTTCTAGAAGCCTCTCATTTCATAAGCACATAATACTGACTGTTATAAAAAAATTGGTAATGAAATCCTATATCATTGGCGATATTGATTTCATTACAGAGACAAAACTCTCCACGTATGTATTTGTGTCTGTGTCAGTCAGCTTATTACAATTTATTGGAGAAACATGGGGGAAGGTGATTATATGCATGAAGAGAGAAAAAATAGTCACTTTTCGTTGTTGCACTCCATTGAACATATGCCATTTCATTTGGCTCGTTTGTGGTGCACTATGAGTTGAGAATGATGAAGGGTAATATATTTTTTGTGGATAATATGGTGAATTAGCATAATGAATATGTTTATATTCTCCAACCTTCTCGTCTTTATAACTCAGCTCTGCATTATACATTGTACATATGTAATTACGGCTGCCGTTCTCTGGTCAGTCGTCCCATGAATAGTTTATGACAGAGTCGTGCAAAAATTATGCTTCACACTTGGCTCCGTCGATAATATATATTGGCTGTCTCGTTTTTCACGTTGTGTTATGTGATTTGTAAGGCTAACAAAAAGTCGAACTGTTCAAATAAATTTTGAGGGAGATGAAGCGAGAAGAAAAACAAGCAAGCTTCTTGTTTAATAACCATACATTTTAATTATAGTTACTTTGTCATACGAAGAAAAGAGAAAAACGCTTCTTAAAAGTTGTGTTGACATTCATTGTTTCATTAGATTTCAGTACCCATTATTTTTTGCGTGTTTTTTCTTGTAAAGTTCATTATAAACATTTCCTTCCATGCAGATGGGAACCGCAACTTTTTTCACTGTAAGCTAAAGAAATCTCGAACTTTTTTCGTGTAGAAATGAATGTACAAAATTTAACTCATTTGCTTCAATGGGAGTTTGGCCAAATTGAAATTGAATTTGGTGAAATGACCTTTTGAATTGAATGAGAGAGAACGAAGCAGTATTTAATTACAAATACTGGTTTGCAGTGGAGCATTATTTTGTGCTGGGAGGATGAAACTACGAGTTGTGGTGTGAAAGTGCTAATTGCTCTAATTTCTTTTCTCCCTTTTCGTGTTCGTCGTCCTGTTCTCCGCTATGTTTAATCCCTCAGCGAACCGTGGAACAGGAGTCCAGGCAGGCTCAAGAGAACGAATCTCAGGAGAGCACTGGTGGAGCTCGAATTAGTGGCGGTGGTGGTTCTGGAGATAATAAAGTTGGTTCTAATGAGTCACCTAGCAAAGAGAGTGGTAAGTCATCTGCCACTAAATCTCCAAAGCCCAAGAACGAGAACACCCCGAAAAAGAAATATAAGGTAAGAAAAACTCTTCTATCGAGAGAACATTTACACGTAATTACACGCCTTCATTCAATGATCCTCATGAATTACGACTTCCTACTCGGCTTTTGCTCAGAAATGGAAACTGCCTTTTCCCCTTTTGAATGCATAGCTCACTTACCCAAATGCAGGTGTGGGAAAAGGCATTGACATTTTGTGTTTGAGATTAAAGAAGAATCTCATGTCTAACGATGGAATTTATTCCAAAACTGTCTGAGCAACGTAATTGTGAGGAGTATCATACAGTTTTTTTGACATGGAAATTCTCCACATCTCTTGCAGAAGCACGCGACTACAGACCAAGAAAATAACTCGACGGTTATGCAGTCCGATCTCAGTAGGTGTAGTGCACAGTCAGGAGATCACGGAAACGGGAATGGGTCGACTGGAGCTGGAAACGTTTTGGAAGTTGGAATGCAGCAGCAGCAACAACAACAGCAATCGCTGCAGCAGCAGCCTCTCACTCCTTCCCATCCACATTCCTTCTCGCAGTATCAGCAACAGCAACAACAACACCCCTCCGAACCAGTCACCGTGTTGAAACCACACTCTCCAA
Source organism: Orchesella bifasciata (assembly GCA_034697805.1). NCBI lineage: Eukaryota > Metazoa > Arthropoda > Collembola > Entomobryomorpha > Orchesellidae > Orchesella > Orchesella bifasciata. The sequence continues at coordinate 23,433 of JAQGAP010000131.1, forward strand.
AGAAAGCTCGTCTTGGCAAAGAAGCTCGGAAAAATGTAGGTTTTCTTCTCCTTTTTCCTCGCTTGTTTTTCCGTCTTTTAAATAATTCATGGCGTTTCTTTCTCGGTTTTTTAAACTTGGTTTCACATTCACTTGAACAAGGCTTAGTACTTCATGATGAGAGATGTATGGATGAATATGTGTGCATGTCTAGAAGAGTTTTATCTTCTCTCCGTCTCCTTCTTGAGAAAGCTTTGTCTCGGGAAATAGAGATAGCAGGAAAAGTTTTGAAGAGAATGGAAAACTAGGAAGGCCCACCAGTGTTGTTAGTCTCATGTAATCAAAGATTAAAAGATGGAGGAGGATGAAGAGTAGAACAAGTTGAGAAAAACTCGTGTAATCAAAACAAGTGCCTTTTTTATTATCAGCAACTCTGGGCAAGCCTCTTATATGCATGAAATTAACTTTTAAAAGGATGTTAAGTCTCAGTCCAAGCAGATTACTGATTGTAAGCGCTTTGCCATCCGCAACATAAATAAGTAAAACAACAATAGTTCTGTCGGTTTCAGCATGTGTGTCTGTAGACTAGAGGAAAACACTTCAACTATTTTTTATGAGGTTGTTGAAACAACCGAAAGGACAGGAGAAAGAGATGACGGTCCCTTCAAAACTGTTTTGTTAGTTAAATTTCCTAATGGAAATATAAGTAGGTAACACAACGCAAACTCTTTCTGTTAACTTATACTGTTCAAAGCCAGCTTTCAAAACGGACGTTGATGATTCTATCCCGTATTATTACAAATTAGATTTTACTAGTTCAAGGAAGTGATAAATGAAACTAACGTGCATAATGGGAGTACATTGTACTCATGAGCGTGGTAAAATTACAAAGTCAATTGTTGTCAGGGGCTAGTGTTCATTTAACGATTAGTACATTTTTGCATGCAATATTTGCTGGCAAAATATGATGCATATTTACATATACAAACTATGAGCATTTCCACGCTTATCTCTGAAAGGAAATTGACGTTTCTTTATGTGATGAGTGGTTGTGTTATAATCCTATTTCAAGTTTCTATTATTAAACATACACAATATTCGTCATCATTTCTGCATATTTCTCAAGTGATATATTCATAAGAATTTTACGAATTGCAATTGTTTTTGTTTGGACACGTTGAACAAAGGAATGCTAATATTAATACGAGTTATGGCTTTGTATTTGTTTGTGATACATGCACTCCATTTGTATTCATTGACTGGAATGCTAAACCGCATATTATTCATCTTCTTGTCTTTTATACTTGAATATACCAGTGACATGTCATTCATTCCACTCCCTTACTCTACTTGTTTAACTGTATCGCATGACATGCCAGTAGTAGTTACATTTGTTAGTGACATTCTATTCCATTTATTTACTCACATATCAAATGAAATAGTGTGAAGGGATCAAAACATCGTGGAATATTATCATGATGTGATCATGCACAAGTTTGTATATAGTTGAGTTGTCAATTTACTTGATTTGATTTTCAACTGCAAACACTGATATCATTTTTCTCTGGATGATGTTCAAAGAGAACTCTAAAAAACCATGCTGTAGGCCATTCGCAAAGAACTTGTTACGCCGTATACTAATATAAGATGTGAATTGAATATGAATGATATAATATAATATGAATGCAAACTCAAGTTCAAATGTTTTTTTTTCTGCAATCACTCAACAAACTTAATGATTTGTTCCCTTACTTCTTCGTCAAGACTAGAGTAGACTGACAAGATTTTAAAAAATAACACTTTTCTTTCTATTTCAGCATATAATTAAAGGTGACGATGGATCTGATATTGGCACAAAGGTAAGAAACATGTTTTCAATTTTTGCTATGCTCAACTCATGCTTGCTTACGCCGTTGCTTTAAACACCATGTTTTATGAACAAATGATGCTCATAATGAAACGTTAACTATCTATACATAAAAGGGACGAGAAGTTTAAAGTATCATATCATTCATTAGATGGGTCGGTCTTTTTAGGCTCAGAAAAAAATCCTGGCAAATTGGTGCTAATTGAAACATACGCCAAGCCGCATGGCATAATTTATAGCAATCAGTTGAACTGAAAAAGGTTGTTTAGATAATTACTCATTTTTACACATTTTTCTTCTGGTCTAATGCGTTACCACCTCGTAAGTAATTATGGCTGGTTTTGAGCGCAACAAATCGTTTCTCCATTTTCCTAATGATGACGTACTTGCATTTTTTGGGATTCCTTTTCCCCTGCCTCTTCAAAAAACATTTTCTTTTTGTTTCAACAAAACGACAACGCAAGTCATTTCGACGGAACTTGGTGGTAAATGTTGAAACAAGAAAACAAGCATATTCCAGAGCTTTGTTTTACAACGTCCACCACCAGACTTTTTAAGGTACTATATGTGGGCAAATGGCTCGTAAAAAAGTTGGTGTATAAACAGAAAAACACACATAAAAACTCAATGACGACGACGACGGGAGTCAGCATCAGTAAGTTGTTTTTTCTTGAGCACTCTCTGATTTTGTGGATGAGATGAGCTTCTCATTCTATCAGTATTCTTACAACATTAAAAGAATCCCACTTTTTTCCTTCGTCTCTCCAAATTTTTCATTCTTTCTTTTTCTGTCTTTTGGCATTGTGTAAAAGAAGGATGGTGATGATGATGATAATGGATGGAAAGAAAGGAGTCAAGAAGTCTGTTGTTTGAGGTGTTTGTGTTTAGACTTTTGTTATTGAGCAGTTTCCCCCAACTTTTTACAAGGGGAAGATAAAAAAAATCATCGTCTCTTTGCGGTATGTTGTGTGGCGTCAAATGAATGGCATGTGCTCACCATTTAAGTCCAACTGCTTCCTTATGACCCCTTCTTCATCAGACATGAATAAACACAAGATCTCTCTTCCACAGGATTTTAAGAAACATTGTATTGCATTGTAATGTAAAACAAAAGACTTTTTTCTCCGCTCCAAAGAAACAAATGGAGTCGGGCTAGTTTACGCTATTAAAATGGAATAGGGATAATCTCTTCCACATGTCTATTCATCCACAATCCAATCCACACACTTAGTTATTTCTCCGCTGTCAATTCAAGTCAAGTTTCCTTTCTTTTGCTGGCAGTGCTAGATAAATACACAGTTCTTGAGAAAGACAATGATTCATCGTGTAAAAATATGCTGTAAAACTACTACTGCAGTGCTTTCCTACACAAGCAGTGTGTCGGTTGTAAAAAATGGTTCGTTTGGTTTGGTGGAACAGGAAAGACGCCGACGCGTTCTGTTCTTCTTTGAAGATGATATATAATGGTATGTGGCTTTCCGGGTGCATGGTTAATTGCTTTGTACTCGAGGAGAAAAGATTTTTTAAAGGGAACATGTGACGACGTGCTAAAGACTGTTTTTAGATTTTAAGCATGACTAAATTAGTGTTGTTGATACACTAACATGGTTTTAAAGGTGGAGAAGCAGACACATTTCCATAATGAGAGCAGAATCATGAGATGCTGTTATTCTTGGAAGACTTGTTGGCGTAAGTCAATTGTTATTTTGTGACAGTCAGTCCAAGTCAAACCAGATACGTACGGAGGAGTGGATTGTTTTCTCATGGCCAACTTTCGGAACATAATGAGTGAATGTTCATAATGTGAGGAGTTTCTTGTAATAACCAAAACCGTTTTCGGTGGATGCCTCAATGAGAGTATTGGAAGAAAAAATAAAGTTTTTTCGGTGTTGTTACAAGTGTGCTCTATTTTCAACTTTCATGTCTTGTGATGATGATGATGATATTTTTATGTGTCGTTCAGTTGCATAAAAAAGTAGTGAGTCATTTAAAAATTTTGACTTTTTGAGCAAAATATTTTACTCTCCAGGCTCCACCGAGACTCGAACTCAGATCGCAGGATTCAAAGTCCTGTGTGCTAACCAATTACACCATGGAGCCCTTATTGATGTTAAGATGAGTTCTTGGTCAAATTAAAATAATTTTTTAAAATCAAATCAGCAATAATCTATCAAGTCAAAGTCAACTAACAGGACTACGAAAGATTCAATTACCTGTTCATGTCTGCATAAATTTAATTTGGAGTTGAAATGGCAAATGGCAAAATGATATAAACTACTCAGTCAGCACTTTCTCTGATGACGTAAGTAAAAAAAATTAGCTCCACTCTCTTTACTTGTCGTAGGGTAAATTTGTCATCCTATTCATTTGAGTTATACTTGCTTTTCAATGAATGAGTTTGATAAAGGCAAGATAAATGTGGCGTGTTTCATTCTCCTTAATTATCGTACTAACTCTCTACATGTCGTAAATGTTAATGCAGCTTGTACGAAGTTTAACTTGATTTAGCAGTTTATGCTAACATTAGCAAAATATATTATTTCCAGGCTCCACCGAGACTTGAACTCAGATCGCAGGATTCAAAGTCCTGTGTGCTAACCAATTACACCATGGAGCCCTTGTTGAATTAAGTTCAATTAATTTAAAAACCTAACTGATTTGGGGATATCGAATTGAGATAGAAGTACCAAACAATCTCAATTGCATTCTAACTAATTGTAAAAATGTTATGTGTATTCATCACGTCATAAATACCGAGTTGACATTAAAGCCGAAGTGATTTAAAGAGTGGATATTTGTGACTTACAGGACCACACACTATACTATACATTGGAATAAATCAACTTTTGATTTTGTCCTCTAATTCATTCCTGTTTTCAACTCATTTCACATCGTTTGTGGGAACCAAAAATTCTACACAACTTTGTTAATAAAAAATGAATAAAAATGAACAACATAAGTCCAAAACTAACCAAAAAATAATAGCGTACGCTAATACATGGTCATAGTATATATGTAAGTTGCATCATTAATGCCAGATGGACAAGTCGTCCATGTTTAGCTAATGTAACAGGTAAATACGTTTATGAGCTCATATTTGTACAGACACACTAAGAAAGAGGTGTTGGTTTTGCGTGCAAAACTGAATGTTTACATTCAACATTTGCACAAAAAGGTCAACATGGATAGATGTGTACACTTACATGACTGAGTAAATTTGTTTTAAGCACGGAAAGTGAAAAGGGAATTGTTTCATACAATTTTCTTAAAAAATGAGGCAATATTGAGCGGTGTAATGTTTTTCAGAGAACATACTCCAAATTCTCAAACAACGTATGTAGTTAACACTTGATGCTTACATAATAAATAGGTGGCTCCTCTTCGCTGAAAAATGAGTGAGAGGGAGATAGATAGAGAACTTATTGCAAACTCGTATTGTGTTGAATGGCAATAAAATTATCGACTTTATGGGATTTTTTTTGGCAACGTTCCTTACTTTTTTTGTGCACCGTACCGACTCAACAGCTATATAAATGTCCTTGCAAACACATAACAATTGGAAATGGATACGATATGTGCACGCGGTAAAGTTTCACTGAGAAAAGGAAGTCAAACAGTTATTTTCATTTTTCCTTTTTTCACTAGAAGATCCGTCTGTTGGTTGAAAACTGGGAGACTTTTTAGGGCCATGTTGTTATGATGGCATCACATGGCTTCAAAAGAATCACATCTTTTTGATGGTAAAAATTCTTGTCGGATTCTTCTGTATATATATGTATTTACTTAGGGGCTTTTCTGCTCGCTTCGTATTAAGTAGGTACATTACCCAGAAAAAAAGGATTCCTTTCGTTTTTATGATTGTCTGTATATATCTAAAAGTGTATGGTTGTCTGTATTCCATGAGTGTAGTAAAGTTTAGTGAAATGTGTATAAAGTGGTCTCGGATGTTCTTGTTCGGTTCCGTATTCTCGGCTTGTAGTTCCACACTAAAAGTCAGGGAGAACATGAAGGAGGTAAAGCTTTTGTGAAGAAAAAAGTTTTTCCTGCCTTTGGTTTTATGACCTGGCCAAATGGTCTGTATAAAAGTAGAACATTCGCAAAATATTGCTTTCTGGAGACGCATTCGGGAACATAAACTGATTTGCACTTTGCCCTGAGAAAAAGGAGAGAAGATGAAAAAGAAGGGAAACAGAGGAAGTACTGATATGCTATATTTTTCTGTTGGTTCTGTTGTTGTTGTTGTTGCTCCGGCTGAATTCGGTTCTGCATTTTTTAAGACATTTATTCCTGATTTCTCTCGCATTTCGTTGTATACTTATTGCAACCCGATTCCTTCCCTCTCTTTTGTTTTTCCTGTTTCCTGAAACTACCCAAACGGAAACGTTGATGAGTAGGAAATAAATATGAGCTTTGGTGTATGTAATTCTTTGTTAAGACGAGCACAATATTGTACATGGGCTCCCATCAGTGCATGGAAGAGAGTAAAGATTCATAATAATATGCATGTGAGCAAGAAAAGTCGTAAAAACGGAAAAGAAAAAGAAAGAAAACTGTAGCATTGCATTTTTATGTTACACATGTGCTTATCCTAACATTTTTTTCTCTTGACAAATACAATACAAACACACATGTAGATACATAAAAGCGTTGTCTTTTCAAGTGGTCCGACAAAAGGAGAACAAACATGTAACATTACATAATAATAATACTACACAAGGAGGAAGAGTATCGAATGAATACTACAGCGAAATATTAGAATAGTACAGCCCCGTACTCGTAACTGCTACAAATTTATTGTAGTCTACTTTTTTCGGCCCTTGTTCTTTTGATGTTTGATAAGATTGCGTTATTTGTCTATGGAAAAAGGAAGGACACGCCGAACCACACAGCTACAAACTACAAAGCAAGTGTTATTCACAAACATATGGAGTATTCGGATTGTCATCGTATTACATCAAGATTTTTTGTTGATAAAGTGTAGGAAACAAGTAGTTTTCCTATAGGAGATGTATGTCTATGTACATATGGGAGATGACATGGTTGTAGTGATGGAGGTGGAGGAGGAGACAGCTCGACAAAAAAGAATTGTGATTCACCAGAAAAGAGAATTGTCAAGTGTGATGAAAGTAAGTATAGCAGAGAGAGAGAGAGAGTGACGGAGTGAATAATACTCGAAAAAGAAAAAACATCCTTCCCTTTTGTTTTTCTAACCTTTCCCCATTGTGTATGTATGTTGGTCTCCGGTTTGGTCTGGTCTATGTGAATTACCTCCTTGAAGATGGAGTCCTTGTTTGAACTGTTATTTAGTCGTATGAAAATAGGAAGTGGAGTCTAAAAGCAGCGTAGTCTGATGGTGTGATGGTCGTCGTTGTCAATGTACAACCGTATACATTCCTTATTATAAGAGACAGACACGTGCTTTTGGTTAAAAGGAATCTATTCGAATGTCTGATAGTTCAGTTAGTTTGTCTAGTGCTACATATCACATTATCCTGTGCTTGAACAGAAAGTGGGACTTGCACTACTGCTCCAACAAACTACTTATTTTATCATCATATTATCATCATGTTATATTGGTTTGGTTGAAGCTCAAGTACAGAGGAAAGCTTAGTTTTGGCACTTGACACTCTCCACATATGTATCTACTCTTGTTATTGCGGTATTCATTTCATGAAATCAGCTAACATCTTCTTTTTATTTTAGTGATATTGTTTGTCTCCGGGAGCAGTAGTGATAGTAAACTACATGTTATTTAATCGTTTATGTGATGTGGTGCGGGAAGGCGGGAATGGAAAATACCATGTCGTTTTGTATTGATGGCTGTGGCTGTTACAGACTTTGTTGTGCAGGTTAGGTAGGCGGATGTTGTATCACATCACGTCATGTCATGAATGAGCGTATGATTTTTTGCAAACGGAAAAGTGAATGCACATAATCGTATCTATAAAGTTGCATTGTCATGTTCTTGATAATGGGCATAAGCATATACATAGGTTTTCTGTTTCTGTGATGGGCCAAAAAAGTAATAAAATAGCACTTTTGCAAATACCCTAGTTGTTGTCCATATAAAATAGAATGTATGTGTGTGGTATATTCAGCTTTTATTCTAATGGGGAAGCAGATGGTTTGTGTCATGTATATTCCTTACAGGCTTATCTTTCACTTTTCCCTTTCCTTCGTTTCCTATAGAGAGCTCTCGAGCCTTCTTTCTCTTGCTTTCACTACATTATTATGGCGTAGTAAAAGTTGCCTTTTCAACTTAATCTGGCGATAGAAGCGATAAAATTTGATTGGATCTCTTTTGTTGGATACTACTGCACGTACGTTTTTCCGCTTGTTTAATTTTTTTAGGGCGCTTGGTTTGTCATCAAATTAGATGGAGAAAGACCCATTACATTACACAGTGTTTTATTGTTTGAAGGTTAGCCATAGGTTCGTACGTTTTTAGTGTTGGATGTAAAAGATGCAATAGTTAGCAATACTTTGGTCTTCGGTTCGCATAAAATGATGTAAAAAAATTGGTCACAGGCTCCACCGAGACTCGAACTCAGATCACAGGATTCAAAGTCCTGTGTGCTAACCAATTACACCATGGAGCCCTTGGTAAATGGTGTAGCAACTATTACAAATTTTAATGTTAGACAAGTTTAATAATGAAGTCGTGCAAGTGTTCATTTACATTGTATCAAAGTTGACAACCCGTTTTTTCTGCAAATCAGCATTTCACTGCGTCCTATCCGGTGATGAAGATGGCACCATTGCACAAAATATGCATTCATTCATTGAACTTCATTCTGCTAATTTATTCAACTTCAGAGCAGTGCACCGAAGGCTGACCTTTGAGATAACCAACTGGCATAAGGTTTAGATTAACTCGTTGCATAAATACGTAAATAAATGTAGGAAGCCTGCTTTTCTTTATCTTACAGCATGTCATACAAAAAATGCATAGTCAGTTAATGACCTTGCTTATATGTATACAAAGATGCATGATTAACAACTAAGCTAATCCTTCCAAGTTTAAATTTAGTATGGAGTTGGAAATGAATCAAGCTTATACGATTCAGCTAGTTTTGTACCATCACCATACTTCCGCAAGATTGGACATCTTCTCCTTGTATAATCGTAGCTTGATGAGGCATTAGCAGGAATTCTATGACATGGTGTCCCATTCGTGGCTGAAAAACGAGCGCAGCTGAAAGCTGAATCTGTTTGGATGACAATCCCTGACATGACATTTATGTTTCGATTTACTGCTGGGGGATTACATTTTCCATAAAGCCTCTTGAACACAACTCCTCTCAATTGGCAAAGGCTTCAGTTGATCCATTTTAAATCCTGTGGAAAATAGCTCAGAGTCTGATTAGCGCTTAGCTCCATTATTCTTCCAATTTACGTCTAGTCCGGTGTGCATCCAAGCTAAATATTGCTCCAAGAATTAATACGTTGTGTCTTGTGAAACAACTTGTGCCACCATTTACTTCCCAATCCTATTCCCGGATTGTAAGGTGGCCTAACCATATAACTGTATTTTCCTACTGAAAGGAGACAAGAAAAAATGACTGATGTTACGCTTTTCACGCACTTGAGCGCAATAAAAGTGGAGAAGGAAATAGAAGAGGAAATTATTTCTACCTCGATGAGCAGGTGGATTGGTAGATTATCAGATTAGGGTAAAACGTAACGCACTTTGTGAGTTTTGTCCTTTGATGTAAGTGAAATCCTCTGCAACCTTCTTTCCTACGTCGTTTTAGAAAAAAAATGGGGAAAAGAAGAAGAAAACTAGAACCGGAGCAGGAGCAGCAGGAAGCTTAGATCTTGTACTTAAGCTGATTTGTGAAAGATGCTCATTATGCTTTCTTTTTCCTCTCTTTTACTTTCACCGCTTCATGTCATCCAAGTTTCATTTCCATGCTGATCATGTGTCACCAAAGAAATAGGGAGAAGAGAGAAAAAATCATGCTGTGAGCTCAATTCAATAATCAGACTTGTAAATATAATTTAAATCCAAGAGCATACAAACACATCATCAAGTGAGTGGGCTCTCCCGTTGTATGTTTAGAGCGTCCATGGTCGTTCCTTCTAATCGAAATCCCTTTAAAGTTGTTTTTCTATTCGGTTCTCCCAATTTCTCTTTTCTCTTTTTTACCAGTTCCACTTTCTACCTTTCATTGTATGTCCCCTCGTGAGCTCTTTTGATGATTACGAGTCAAGAGTAAATGAAAATAAATGTGGAGAATACTTGGAAGAATTTTTTATATAATAAAATGTTCATAATGTAAAACACTTAATAAAAATGTTTTTCGTTGCTCTCTTTTTAAAGCCTGCCCTTTAATTCAATCCGTTTTTAGAAATTCCTCCCTAGCGTTTTTATAGCATACTTGAATAAACAGTTTATAACTCAGCTTGTGTATATGATGGAATAATGCTCGCTGTAAAAAGAAATATTAAAATAACTTTTTAATCGAAATTAAACGTACATATTTCGGACAGACGGATCGAAAAATTTCATGAGGTCTACTACAATAAAATGGGGGCTTGGAATTAACTGAGCATCTTCCTTCTAATCTCTATCACGGTTGTTCTTGTACAAGACTAGAAAAAGAAAAAAAGTTTATTGGATAGGTCAGATAGTAAATAGAAATTTTACTTTACTGTCAAGTACAAAAATCACTTACTTTTTCCATAAAAGTTTTACAGCACAGGAAATTTTATTTAAAGCTTGAGTTTCAAAGAGACAGACAACATTTAACATGATTTTCCGTCTTCTTTGTTGTTTATCATACATAAAAGTACTCCATGCACGTCAATCTCTTTTAAGAGGAATGGAATTAAGGGGAAGTGAGATTGAATTTGATTTATTTTTTATTTACATGGCAGAAAAAAGGAAGATTGAAAGGGAGTTGGTATGAGCTCTGTCTTTTTAAGTTAGTTGAGGCTCCCCTTCCTTTCATCCAAAATTCTTTTAGCTTCTCATCATCAACTTGAGCCATGAAAGTGGAAGAAGTTGTTCTTATAAAAAAAAAGCTGCTTCAGCTTGAGCAGGTCTCATTTCATTTGCTTTATTATTTACAAGCGTAATACAATTACCTATCTTCTTGTGTGTCTATTTTAAGAAAATTTGATTTAAGCATGAATTCGTTCTAAGAAAGCTACTTGTGATAGAAAAAAAGTCTTATCGTCTCCAATATGTTTTTTACTGAAAGACAAATGAAATCAGCGTAGTTTTCACTCAATTAAATATAAATCAAAAGATGTAATCAATTAACCTAATGAATCCGTTTTCGCCTTTTTTTTATCGCAAAGTGGAGACAAGTGACTAGCCCAAGTCTGGCATCTGTCTACTTCATAACACTCGTTAACCGACAAGTGGTGTGGTGATTATGGTGGTGGAGTATAGTAAAATTGATAATTACCTACGAATCTAAAAAAAAAGAGCGAAATAGAAAGAATTTAGGGGAATGTTTTCTCCTAGCATAAAAGTGTGTAAGATGCTCAAATGTGAAGAGTGACAAGGGAAGGCACTAGAGAGAAACTATGAAAAAAAGCGGAGATATCATTATGGCGCAACATTAGCAGCGTTTGAGTAAGCAATCTTCATCACATCACAATGATGGTTTAAAGAGTCGTGGAATGGATGTAATGACATGAAAATGACCGGAGCCAAAGAAATTCTAGTGATAGTGATAGCAGTGATGTGATGTTTATAATGATCAAGAGTAGGAGAGGGGAAAAAAGTTATTGCACAGCCCTTTATTCTCCTTTTTATAGTCGGTTTATGAGCCGATTCCCATTCTGAGACGTGATTCGGTGAAATTACCTTTTCCGGCTGGAGGAGAGTACGCTACTACGGAAAATGGTTTCCTCTTTTTTTCCTACTCCTTCCACCACGCCATAACCAGTACACAACAGAGAGGAAGAGAGAAGGAGCACTACTTTTAGATGATATTATTATTGTTATTATCATTATAACCATACAACAACTATCATCCTTGTCCCTTAACTGCAAGCTTGCTTACTCCCATTCCATACTTCTTTCTCTTTTTTTTGCGATGCAGTGCTGAACCCAAAAAACCTCCAGTAAAACAGCAGAGGGAGGAAAAAAGAGAAAACGTGACGCAATGTCCTTCGATTGATAGAGTCATCTGGAGTCTAATGTTCGTATTATGGCACTTGATGACAATCATTACATATCCCTGGCACTAACCATTCTCATAAAAGAAGCTGGAGAGACCAATGGAAAATCCTTACAACCCATCGTAACACGTGATAACTCCCTCATTTCTTCCTTTTTTGTCTCTCCTCTTGCTATTAAACAATAAATTGTATTAAAAGGTTTCCGCCTCGTCGCTTCCTTCTCAAAAATACAAAGACAACAAAGAGGTCCAGAGAGATGGGCATAAACATGTATGTCATAAAATCGACGCTATGGCCGGAGGCACATTGCATTTTTTGCTGGAGAAAATCCACATAATAGTGTATGTCCAAAGAGTTTAATCCTTGCGTTAAAGGGAAGGTTTTTTCCCAACCTCTTTCTCTCCGGGTATACTGTGCTGATGGAATATCCTCATTTTTCTAGGGCCCTGATCGGTTCATCCCACTAAAAAGAGTGGGATTCTGGGAGTTACGGAGTTTTGCATTCGAAATTACTCATGCAAGGGTTAGATGACGAAAAAGTCGTGTAGTATGCTACAACATAACATTATACTTCGGATGAAATGATGATGGCTGGCTGGAAAAGGTTGATGATGAAACGATGAGGATAAGAATGAAACGCAATGACAATCACATACCACTAAATGTGGTGATACCACAATTTTTTCTGCTGGTGGCGTGCTGATGTACATGTAGATGATGATATCACTGTAAAAATTTGGAGATGCGGATGTTATGCTGGATAGGAAGAAAGCGAAGATGATGTGGATGATGATCATCTTCACGTAGTGATGACAATGGTGATGGTTATAACCACTTGGTGATGATATGATGATGTGCTTCGGGGGAGAAAAACAAGATCATTCTCTGCCCTCGTCGACAATCCACAATGCTGGTAGTGTTATGCATTCAACTTGCAAAATAGGATGGAAATAGATAGACAATCTCATCAAACTTTACAATACGATTATTGCGTAATTGTCATTAATATTAGGGCATAACACTAAAAGCAAAATGTTTTCTCAATTTCATCTTCACATCACAGTATTATGCAGACAAGAAAAAAAAACGTTAACAATCCCAATGCCTTCCGTACCCTATTCACTCTGGAGGTAATACAGTAGAACAAAAATTCAACGAAAAGAGTATCCAGAGACAGCACACAAGTTCATGATGAAACGTAATAAATAGGAGAAATCGGTTTCCTAAAAGATTCTTTCCCCACAAAAATGGGGGATTGTTCCGATTTCCCCATTATTGTTAGACTCAACTAACTCATTGTACCGGATTCCGGATTCCTGTACCAAATATGAAAGCATATTGTATACGTAGCAAAATACATACTTGGATGGCATTCGTCATCATAACATAACGGAGACAATAACAATTTATAGCCGGATACTACCATGCCCAAGAGTCTTGATATAATGTGCCAGCGTACCAGTTTCTTAACCAGTTTTTATGACTGCTGTTTCAGGAGTTGGAGTAGTGTCACGAATATCATGTTTCTTTTGTATCATATCAGTCAATAGTGTTCCTCCAGCTCATGCCATTCCAGGATTCCAGGAATGTGTACTATATGCCATGTGGAAGTAATAACGAAAAACTATTATTTTTCTCGAGGCAGTGCAACCAAACGAAACACCAAGCGATATGTTGAAGCAAGATGCCACCGTACCGTTGACTACACCACAGAAAAATTCCACAAATAAAAAACCTTTTCCGCTCTCGGTCGTCCTCTTCGTTGTGGCCTAAAAGTTATCCTGGTTTTTTGGTTGGACGTTAGACCCTTTTTTCATTCAACAAAAAAATATGGATCACTTGGAAACATTGCCAATTTTTCTCGTGCTTATTCATTTTTGCAAAAAGGAATCATGTTGCGCATCTCCAATAGTTTATCATAGTTACAGATGTAGGGTAGCAGGAGAAGAGTTTTTTTTGCAGACTTCGTTTATCTTCTCGTTTTATATTTACAAGATTTGCCATGATAATATGATTGGATCCCTGAATATGGCTGCATTCACTCAAACCGTAAAAAATCGTGACTTGGACGACAAAAGTTATTTATTAATACCACACAAATATATATGCCCAATCAGTCAGCTTTGATTTTTTTTGTTGGTATGATAAATGCTAGTCGAAGCGCCTGTGGGTGGAATTTTGATCGATAAATTATTACTCACTTTTCCTACGAGCAGGACAGCTAGGGATGCATTTCTTGTGCATTTGAATGCACAACACACCACCAAACATGCTAATGAATACTCATCGTCATCATTATGGAGGTTGCAGAGATAAATATTACCAAGAAAGAAATAAAACTTTGGGTATCTATAAGCAACAAAGATAATATTGAAGAATATAAGACAAGACTTGTTTTTGATCAGCTTCAGATGGGGCGGTGTTTAAATCATAAAAGGATTAAGGAATCCCATATTTGTCGATAATTGACTGGCTGTGAGTGAGCACCAAATATAATATGATCAGTTTACAAACTAAACCCCTTTCTTGTGAATATTAAAGGAATTGTGATGGCTAAATGATGATGATGACGTTCTTGTGGCAGTCTTAGAGCTTGTAAATGTTACATACGTAATAAATACTGTTGTACAAGTGCTCATGATAAACCTTTCAGATTTGTTTGTCTGTCCAAAATTTCTGTACGCATTTATGGACTAAACTTGTGATCTATATCAAACGAAATGAGGGCAACAAATTATTCCGTAACATTTGAGTAATTTGCCTAATTAAATTGTCAGTGAGTCTGGATAAACGAATAAAAACTTTAAATTCCATTAGCATTCCGCTACGTTTCCTAACCCGTTCTACTGGGCCACAGTTCTTTTTCCTGTCTGTTGAAAGAATCCACATGTGTTCAAGTGAGATCTGATAGCTTGTAAGGTTGTAAGACTATGCGGCCTTACCTGTTCGTTTTATAAGACAAAGGTAATAGTACATGCGTAAGTAATCGTGTTACAGCGTATTTAAGCAGCTTACATATTTTGTTTTACCTTCTCAGCTGCGCCAAGATTCTTTGGAACTGATGAAGATTTGCTGACAACTGGTCTCGTTGTTACATTCAACACATGATATTGCTATAAAGCTTTAGAGACACTTGTAAATGAGCTAAAATACTGCATTGCAAACTCTCCCAATAAATAAGCCTTACATTCGTCTTAAAGATTTGTCTAAAAGTTACAATTACAATTGTACAAATGCAGAGGGGTACTAACATGGTAAAAAGTCATATACATAAATGAATACTTATTAAAGTAGGTACTGGGCTATTTGGTTACAGCCTGGCTTTAATTTTACTGTGACGTCTCCTTTACTTTAATAGAAGCAACTATACTACAACTGCCTTCAGCACCCTCCACTTTATGCATTCAATTTTATGCACCAATGGAAAGCGGACGGGAAAAGAAAACACAAGGAGATTTTTAATTCGTTATGTGATGCATCCCCATCGTCATATTTTTTTACCTGTTATGCTTTTTGTTAAATTCTATGGGTCTTTTCTGTTCACCGCTCTTAATTATAGCCAAGATTACGGATGAAGAGACGTGAAATTGTGGGTTATAGTTAAAGAAGCAATAAACGTCTAAATATACTAGATGCAGATAATGTTTAATGAACTTATCGACTTTTAACTATAATTTTCGGATTTTTAATAAAAATTAGCGAGGCTTATGAAATTGAACCATTCATGCAAAATTCATTAGAAAATGATAAAGTTCAGTTGGAGTCTTGATGTTAATTGAAGTTGATGAAATAGGAAAAAAAATTTCCACCGGGTGTTCAGGGAAGGAAATATGTGAGTTCATTCATGTGAGAAAATTGATTAGAAGAAACGATTTTCCTTCTGTGACTTTTATGACCTCTTCTCGTTCCCTTGTAAGAAATTACATTAAACATTTATGGAGATTGGAGGAGGAAGATGATCGGTGCTAAAAATACTGCAGAACCATGATGAATTTCTACTTCGAAGCGTTATATGCATGTCTTTTATGTCATATTTCATTCGTACCCGTTTGTGAATTAGCATGGCCGTGTGAAAGTTTTTAAAGATGGCAGTTTTGTCAGTTTGTCCATCTGTTAGAGACACACGGCTTGATGAATTCCCCATCAAAGCTATTCGCATAAACGGTTTTTACTAGCGTTTCGTTTTGGACGTGCAATCCGAGGCATATCAAACATTAAACTTTACTGCTAAAATTAAATGCTGAGTAGAATACGCATGAAAATCAACTCAGGTTAATGTTAATGTGAGCCGCATGCACGGTTTTGGACAGGGTTTATCAGGTGAAGAGCTGTAATAAACATGCATTTAATGTGCTCCATTCTTCATTCAATTTCCAATATTCCCAATGGATGATAATAAAAAAAGGGAATGTCATTAAAACGTGAACTAGCAGTCAGTCATCTTTCATTTCCCCACATATGTCTTATGCCCCGCTTTTATTCTCCTTCCCAATCAATAGCGTTTCGTCATGGATGCTTTGAGTTGACAATTTTTTCCTTCTCGTGTTTGAAGACCGAGAGGAATATTATTTTAAAGCGCTAAGTCATAAACGGTGAAGAAGATGAAGTAAATAAAAAATATTTTTCCTTGATAGAAATGATTCATCATCTTCTTCATGCATACTCGAAGTTATGTATATGGAAAAGAGTTAAAGCCGAACGAAGCCCAATAATTTTTTCCGCATTGAATAGAGACGGACAAGGAGTCGGACCAAGAGTATTATTATTACTGTTATTATTACTGCTATTTGACTCAGGAGAGCTTTTTTACAACCCTCTAAAAAGATTTATTCATCGCCTTTATTATCTCGTATAATTTTGTCGTTCTCATTAAATCCTTTTGAATAGTTACGAACAAACAAAGGCATAAAAGGTGGAAAAAGGAGTTGTACACACATGCTCAAAGTCAAAAAGAATACAACCATGAGATTTGATGCAGGTTGGTTTCCGAACTAAGTTCTCATAGGACTCTAAGATAAACTCAAATACTGTTGGAGTCTAAAATCAGTGCCGTCCTTCCTCCACCTAGAATACCATAGTTTAAATTTGATTTGACAAACCATATGCTTCTTCTGTAATGGACGTAATGTCACCTTTTGCATAATAGAAATATGTGTTTTGGTACCGAAACCAAACTAAAATGCTCTACTGTTTTACGACACCATATTTAAGTCCATTACATGAAGAACGTCAATGTAAATGTTCAACATTTTTCGGGTTAGGATTTGTATAGTGCTGAAAAGGCGAATGCAGATTAAGTTACTATTTATTTAATGTCAAAATCATCATAGGTTATAACTACCGTTTCCCATAATCATCAAGCCAGACCGAAGGGGACAGGAATCGTTAATATTACGCGTTCAGAGTACTGATAGCATTATTATACCGGTGTATTCGTAACATGGTTGTGCTTGTCAAGCAGAATAAAGAAAAAGCTACTTAAGTTAAAGTTATGCTGTCGGGCTATGCTTAATACGCATGCACAGGCCGTAAAAGGAGCGTAATTCAGAGAGAAAGAGAAAGGTATATTAAAATGGTAGTAGAGAAGTTTTATTTCGTCATGAATAGCTATTTTATTTATTAGACACCATTTCGGGGTTTAGTCACTACTCCTGCTCCTGTTATTCTTTACAGCCTAATTTAATTGTTAATGTACCAATATGGGGAAACGGAAATATGATAATTACATGTTTAACGCCTTCTTCCTCATTCCGACAATCATAATTTTATTTTTCAGATTTTGGATAGCTCATCCGTTTCTCTCTTCGCCTATCCAAACAACCATAACAGAAAAATATGGCCAAAATGATATGCAGTTTGAAATATGTCTTTTCAGTGATGTGATGAGCTAGTTGTTCAAAATTGCGGAGGGAAAAGGAAGTGGCATTAGTGTAACGAAGAGAAATGAATTAAAATGGCAGGGCTAGTCATAAAAACGACTAATAATCGTGTTACTCTTTTACGAGCACCTTCGTTTTTGAGTTGACAGTCACATTATATCATTTTCCATGAAGCATTCAGCTCAGCACAAAAAAAAACTGCGTTTTCGTAAATCTTCTCGCCATAAATTCGGATATTATTCCGTCCAGAGAAAATGTTTGCATGTATATGTAAATGTATTCTGTTTACTAGTTCTAATTGATACCTTCAAAATAGTAATCGTTAGTACACTGTTTCTTTCTCAATTTGAATGAGTTACTATGCACTTTACTAATCATTAGAAGGATGGTGAATGGAATGAACGTGCGATTGGTAACAACATGTTTGGAAGGATGGCTTGACACTTGATTTGGATTTTTTTTGTGTGGTTTGTTTTCGTGAGTTACTCACTCTAAGAAAAGCTCACTACTACGGCTTATCTGATGGTCACATTTAGGTAAAAACTGTTTTTCATTAAACTTCTTGTGGTTACAAAATCTGTGAATGAATAATGAATGAAAAAGTAGTGTAATTATGAACGCAAAGGTTACGAGTTCATAATACAAGACTCTGAGATGTTGTTTCTTGCTCGCCGATGCTACTTGAGCGGTAAACATTAGCATAGATGAGCTGCAGGAAAAGACAGCACAGCTGCATGCTATTATGTACATATTAGCGTACGTGTATTTACGCTTCAAACCGTTCAAACTGTAGTAAAAGTATAGTAAGTTAAACGTTTGGAATGTTTTTAGAAAGTCAGACTGTTATTTCAATTGCTGCATTATGCATGCAGTACGGTTCTAGGAGCCAAGTTGCATTCGGATTTTATTTCCATTTCTTTGAATCATATCAGTAAGATTGAGTTCGAGGTGAAGACTTTGAAACTTTGAAAAAACGAAATTGACGTTAAATCCATATTTTCCAGTTGGAGAGTGTGGGATTGCGATGCGATAGGATATCGTGTTAAAATGACAAGGAATGTGAATGAAAAATGGGGACGTGTGTAATTTAATGCTAATGAGCTAAATATTATCTTGGTTATTTTCCTTTCCATGGAATTCTAATGTGAAGCAATGTAATGTACTCATGTGCACCATCCACGTGAGGAAGTTTCAAAATGTCAAATTTTCCGCCGTTTCTCCTTGTAAAAATATCATTTCTTTAAGTTGCCAAGTACGACATTTTTATGGTAAATAGTGCAAGATATAATCACACAAAATGAGCTAAGGACATGCAAGCAAATGTCAGTTGTGAGGGAAAAAGTACTACTACTTTCACTCATCAATCATCACCGTTTTCCTTGTCATTTCAGCCTAGCTGAATAATTGCCAGATTCACAGAAGTTTGTTCCCAAACTATTTTATAACCTGCTAAAGCGGTTTTTTAAATTAATAATTGCAAATTATGATAATATCTACCAGGCAGTTCAAATGCTGTTCCAATAAAAATACAACACATGTATATTGCAATATTTCAAAGAAAATTGCAGCGAGCTGCTATGACTCGTGTTGGTAAAGATTTATTGCTTGTTATATGATAAGCATGATAGTTTCAAAAATAGAGTAATTGCTTAGCAAATTTCTTTTTACTACCAACACCATTCAAAAGCGTATTGAGGAAAAGGCATTGACAAAAAAGACAAATAATTAATAAATCAAGGTGGTGTATGAACAAACTAAAATTAAATTGGCTTATGCACTTATACAGAAAAATATATAATCTAGTTCTTTTCCCAACTTTTCCTTATTCAACTTTCCTCCATTTAATTTGCCCACAATCTCTGATTTTGCGTTAGTTCTTTCAATTACGACTCACAAACTTCTACATTATACTAAAAGATTATTTCTGCAGTTTTTAACATCAGATGGCAGTCCGTCCTCAATTTAAAGGAGAGATTTGCCTTGTTTGTATTTATGTAGACATCACATTATATATATATTTCCATATTATATATATAAATTTATGAATTTCATGGTTCAAAAATCTGTTAGAGTAATACTTCTCTTTTAGGTCTTTCTTATCCCGCTTTAATTTTACCTTTCCCCTTTGAGATGATACACTTACACGTTTCATTATTTACAAGGCCAATTTTTTACCAAAAAAACGAGAGCACACAAAGGACTCCTCGATGTACGAGTAGAAAAGGCAATAATATCTCACCGGGTAGATGATGTAGAGTCATGGAACATAAGGAGAAATCTAAGTAAGGAGGCATTCTTTTTTCAAAAGGAGCGGAGTATCTTTTCCTTTTACTCGGTTTATTTCTGGTTGAAAAGGATGCTAGAAAGAGACGAGACGAGTAATGTAGATTTTTGTCTGCGGAGAAAGAAAAAACGGTGAATTTCTTTTCGTATCAAACTACTACTACTTGGGTGAGCTCTTGCAGAAGGAGTAGCGCAGCATCCACTTTTTATACCCCTTTTCAGCACTAAGTCACGTTTGGAAAAGCTCCTTCTCAGAAAAAATAGAGAAAATGGGATGGCTGCTTGGTAGATAGAAGTGGTGGTGCGGTATCAGACTAAAAGTTACTTTTTTGGCTCGATTCACTTAAGTCAGTAAAAGGGAATCAGTATGGCACAGTAAAAAATGTTGCTTGTTCATCCTTTTCTTTCGAAAGTTGATAGAGAGAGCTAGAGAGGGAAGAAGCAGCACAATAGGAGCACAGAATGTGTCGACCAAGAGCAAAGTCTTTTCGTTGCTTTGACTTTTTTTCCTATTCGCCATGGCCTCATAAAGGAGCAAAGCAAAACTTAGATTGTCGTGTTGTCTCCTTGATTCACTTTCACCCTCTTTGTGTAATATAAACTTATTCAAAGACAACTATCGACAAAAGTGTATTTTGAAGAATGAGTAAGGAGGGAGTTGAGTAGGAGAAAAGAAAGTGCTTTGGATTCTTTCCTTGTTCCTCTCATCTTACACCGAATGCCAAGGATGCATATATGCATGCATACATTTAAGTAGTAAATAATATGAGTTTGAAGAGGAGCAAGAAAATGTTCTCCCATCCATTTTGAGTCTTTGTTTGAATCAAGTGCCAGCCTCAGTCGACTTGTCACTCAGAGTCCAGCTCAGTCAGGAAAAATGTTGAAGGACTTGTTCCACATATCTCCCTCAGTGGTACATAATTTATTTTGGTCTCCCTCTGCAAAATATACTCATTTTCTGCTACTGTATGTTCCCGGTTCTTCGTTCACAGTTTGCGTTCCAACTTTTTATTCATTTGTATAGTTGGAACATATTGTGGGATGAAAGACAAAAAGCACATTTTTATCCAACGGGGTTACTACTACTAGTGCATTGCATTGTGGAGGCGGATAAGAAAAAAACATTGAGTAGGAACGAGGTCCTTTACGGCGTTTCCATACAGAATCGTGAAAAGAGCATGGAGCATAAACAGAGATCAGACCATCATACAATCTCAACGTGAAATGGGTATAGAGAACGAGTCAAAAGAGAGATGGTCTCTCTATTTACTGGATTCCCCTTTTTTTTCTTCATCTCTCTCTCTCTCTCTCTCTCTCTGGCTTGTGCGGGTTTTTACCACACGCTACCATAATACTTGTCTTCCGTCCTTTTTGGGTTTCGGTCATAGATGCTTAGTCAAACTGAATCTGCGTCCAACCAAGTTCAAACTCACATCATCACTTCCACTCTCTTCTCCTTCTCTCTCTCTCTCTCACTTTACCACCACCATCATTATCAGCATGATCATTTCCACACGAGTATTTTCCCCCTGACTTTGTAGTGGTGCACAAACGAGAGTAGCAAGGAGCTAGTCAACCCGACAACTCGAGAAGAGAGGAGCTGCTTCGCGTGTAAAAATACGTGGAAAAGTAAGTGGTGTACAGTGGAGAGTTGTGTTCATAGTAGCAGTCGCTTCTCGTAAACTGCTTGTGTAGTGTATGAATGAGTGTGTGTGAGTGAGTAAAAACGCTACACTGTACTACCAACCAACACAGGGCTATGCATGAATCCAACCATTTCATCTATCCACAAAAGAAGGGAGAGAAAAAAACCTTCTCAGAATGAACTAGTCGAGTCCTCGTCAGTTTCTCACTTGCCTGCTACGTTGAAACAACGGCGGACGACGCTAGGTTCTCCATACCTGTCTCAAATTTGCAACTCATACAAGTTATACAGCGAAAAAAAAAGCGTAGTGACATTCTTCTTCTTTCTTGATCAGTTTGGGTTGTGTAAGGATTGATGTTCCTTATTCCTCGTCAGCATATCAATTAAATAATTATTTAATAACTCATCTTTCAAACAAGATTTCAAAGTGTCACGTTGTTAGGAATTTTGAAACAGCATCATTCCATACTCGGCTTGCTACTACTCTCACATATCATGTTGTGAAGTGAAGTAAAAAAGATTCCAAAAGCAGAAGGTAAACAAGAGCTAGAGTTTTCATGAGACAAATTACAAAACGAAACGTTTGTGGAATAAAAGTACAGCTGCGGAACGTGTAAATCGGTTTATATTTAGGAACATTTGGTTCCCGTGAATGTGAAACTCAAACTCGCACTTTTTTCACTCTAGTTTAGTTGTTGACTACCTAAAAATACATTTTGACGTTTTAGTGTAATAAACGCTTCTTCACTTCCAAGTCAAAACATTTCGGAGGAAAAATATATACACGACTGTATTTATTTTCATTCCTAATATATACAAAAAAAGAAAAGTTGTCTTGACAAATAAAGTGTTTGTCACATCCAACGAAGGAGAAAAAACAAAATTTTCAACTACTGTTATGCCATGTCTCTCTCTCTGTTGTACACAATATTTTTTTCATTAAATTGATGACTCTGACAAATGTTCTGCGAACGAGGAAGCTGGAAGAATAGTCAAGTAGTGGTCTCGCTCTCCTCCCAGTGAATAGCTTGTAATAGGTATTGCAGTGTGTGGAAAAAGTTTCTCATGTGCATGTCACCCATAAAAAATAGGTTCAACTAAACTTAGGTATGTGCTTATTTATGTGATGTGATTTCACATATGGAAGTTTACCATCATCGTTTCTTTGCAAGGGAAATGATTTGCTGCCAAAAGTACATCTTCTCTTCAACAACATAACACAACAACTCGATAATATTATGCATGCATGAAAAAATCAAGTGTTATTTTTATCTGATGGATTGAGTTTGAGGAATTCAAATCCAGATTCCAACACAGTTTTTGGAGACAATTTTCAATGCTAACTTAAAATAAACTTTTCCCCAGTTCTCTTTCTAAAACTCTCTCAACATTTTCAACAGTAGACACAGTATCGCTCAGGTCCGCCAACCAACCACATACGTATTAGGAACCAGGTATATAATTAATTTATTCGGGTAGTCAAATCAAAGTGAATGTTGAATCGTGCATAATATTTATATGTAGAACTGGAAGAAGAAACTTATTATAGATGCCGGTATATAATCTAACTAAGGTGCACGAACGAAGGGAAAAGATGTGCGTTCTCTAGAAAAAAGTGTAAACGAAGTGGCACATTGTATCAACTCTTGTTCATCTGACAAAACTTCATTGAATTTCCATTAAGTTGAATTCAGTGGACTGTGAAAAGAAGGAAATGGTGAAAGGAGAGATTTCTCCTTGCTCAGTTCCTATCTACTTTTGGCTACATGCGTGTGCAGCACCAACATCTTTTTTATATCTTCCTTTTTATATCCGTCGCTTTCTCACGAGTAGGAAGGAGTTGATTCTTCCGGTGTAGTAGACAAACTCGTTGAATAAGAGATAGACGGGAAAGGAAAGAAAGAAAAACGTCAACTTGACTTTTGAAAAAGGATGAAAAAGAATGAGAATTAGATTTTATTGCGCCTTTTTTTCTTCCCACGTCATGGAAAGCAAAAATATGGATAGGTACTTTCCAATGTATTTATTTTGTTGAATAAGAATGCTTGATTTAACCGGAGGAAACTTGAAGAGATAGTAAATTGTGTTATATCACCAAGAAGATCGTAGCATAACATAATATAATATATTTTTCGGCAACAGAAAAAAATTGGAAAAGATTTGGATATAAAGAAGTAAGTGTTGGAAGGAAAATCAAAGATATATGACTTATTGTGCTGATATAATCAGATTTACAATTTTACTCACTTGAATCTTCCCTTTTGTGAGAAGGGATATCAAGTAAATAGTGCGCTTTTATGTAAATGGTGATTGTATGGAATAAGCAAACGTGAATAGTATACAACTAAAACTGTAATAAAATACTGACAAGGTGAAATGTTTGGATGGTGAGAAAGCTTCATTTTGGCTCCCTCAATCCGTTAAATTTGGTTTAAAAACCTTGTGACAATTTCATTCAGGATTGTTTTCTTGATTGAAAAAAGTGAATTCAAAGGAAAATAGAAAGGCCTTACGCATGTATGAAGTAAAAGCAGTTATCGTCAGTGCTGTGGAATTTGGATTTGGAAACAAGTGAGTATATTTGAAAGTAAAATGGTTTAAATCCTTTCATCTCAATTGCTTCAAAGCTCTAAACATGAATTTTTGTAATTCAATTACAAATTTTACTCATGTTTGCTTTTATAATGGCCTGATTTATGCTGTGAGTTGTTATAAAACAGGTTTAATTTTGTATGCATACCTTCATTAATATGAAACTAGTTCATCCCTTTTTCATCCACTATTTTCCAACCGGAGACTAAAATTACATGGATTCTTAAGAAACCAAAGCATTCCTGTTTCTCCACGGAATCTCACAGAATTTTCCATTGTTTCTTTGGTGTTGTTCTCACCAGTTCCATTAATCATGTTAGATTTTATATAGAATACAGATTTGCCGTAGGAAATAATCCTGGACACTATTCATTATCTTTCCATTCATTGCCATCATATTTTTAGCTTTTCATTCCGCTGTAAAAGTGAACTGGGCTGGACACAGATATACAGAGGATCTTTTCAATTATAATATTTATAGAGGGTGTTATTAACAAGAAAAAAATCGAATTAAAATATGCAGTAATTTCAAAAGAGCTCAATTTTCTCGTTCACCTATATAAATGCACACCTCAAAAGGAATCTAATGATGGTAGTCAGTCCATGTGCATAGTTTTAATTTACGAAGCCGCATAACATGATGAAAATGTTTTCTGGTTTTCAGTACGTAAAAAAGGTTAGACATATCAGGTATGTAAGTATATATGTAGCTCATCATCACCATCATCAACTCGGTATCAATCCTCTCTCTCACTTACTCACACACTGCTCACTAATTGAGCGTAATTTGATGAAGCACTAATAAATGTTTAGCACTTTACAAAACGACAAGAGCGTAAAACTCTACACGCATATGGTAAAGAGAGAGCGAGGAGCAGAGAAGGAAAGACTAATAATAAATGATGATAATAACAATACGTGAGAAACATGCCAACTGCCAACTTGATCCAGCTGGCAACTCATACTCATCTTTACATATTTTTATGACCGCATATCCCGGAGAAGAGCACAACGCTGAATGTTTTACACTTATAAATTTTCAGAGAAAAGGAGAAGTAAGGAGCGATAGATGAGATAAAAAGTTTGGAGAGAGTGAGTGAGTGAGATGCAAATGCCCACAAAAAAACATGGCCAACCAACCAGCAAGGCATGAATGTGTGCATTTCGTGCAATCATTTTTTTGGACACTGCGCTGCCAAAAAGCAGGAGCCGTTGCCGACACAAAATGAAAGAGAGAGAAGAAAAACGCTACTTTACTTATTATCTCCTGTTTATACGCTTTGTGCATAAAGTTACGTTTGTGCAACTTACTATGTTTTCGAAAGAAAAATTGAGAGAGCACATGGAGAATATAAGGAGTGAAAGAGGGAGAAAAATGTAAGATACATTTTTACTCATTTTTTAAAAACTAAATGAGTCTTCTTCTTTTCGGGAAGACGGTTGGTGTGGTGGTACATTTTTCATGTTGGAAAACTGTTTGAATGCACAACCTCACCTAAACTGACTGACTGAGATTATGTTATGTGGAGGAATGTCTGTTTGTGTGTGTGAGGGAGAGGACTTATACCGGAGGGAAAATATTTCAGTGAAAATTCCTTCGTGTTTTGATCGCCATCAAAAAAAATTGAGATGAGAATGATGATGACGGCTATATAGTGTGGCTGATTAGTTGGCTCTCTACTTTTCCCGTTTCATATTATTAGCTTCATCATCATCACATCACCATCCTCTCACATTTTTTCTACACAGATAGCTCGTATCTAATACAAAACATTGGATTTGGGAAAAAGGTTTCCTTAAAGCTAACTTAATTCCTCGTGTGTGAGTATATATAAAAAAAATACGTGCTGAAGAGCAACACTTGCCAGTGTGCCCAATGTACATAAGTACGGTAGCAATCCAAAGCCATCGTGTTCACCAATTTTTTCTGGCTAATGCTAATTTATTCTTCTACGGATTCCGGCTTGTTACGGAAGGAATAAGCCAAACAGATAGAAAAAATGTTTCTTGAGAAATTCTCCATACTTTACGTTTGCGGAGCTTGATAAACAAGAAAAAAGATATGACTGTGATAAAAAAGGTTACGCTTCGTTTTCATCTTCAAATTTTTTCCCCTACAAACTCTGTAAAAACAGATGGAGCTTGAAAACTAACAAGAATCTGAAAGGAAGTCTTATTTTCACCAGGATAATAATGTTTTTGTGTGTGTTCTTTTTTTCGACTTATCTCAAGCTCAATTTAAAAAAAAAATCTCGCTCTCTCTCTTTCGAGTTGGCTTCTGGAGTTTTTTGGGACTCATTCTCACTTTCTTATCATGATATAATGTAATGTTGCTTCCTACATGTTGGAGATACGACAAGTATTTTTCTGTGTGAAGCTCGCCGATCCCCATTGTAAAATGATAATTGACGACGAGAATGATGATGATGATGATGAGAAGGATGAGATAAGAAAAAGAGGAACACGCGTGTTACAAACAAAAAATGGGAATGGATGGTTTGTATGGAAACACATGGAGATTATATAAGATATCCATTTTTTGTAAGAAAAACAGTAATTGCATATAATGTGTGTAAAAAACATGACTGTGACTGTTATTTTAAGGAGGCTCTACTCTAACAGCTCTAGTTGAGCAGATGTCTTGTTCATAAGATAAGTATATTTTTGGATCACTGCTCTATTACTTAACTCTACTGATTCACTTCTCCACTTACTTTACTTACTTCACTCCACTCCACAATTTTTTTCAAACTAGTGACTGAGTGAGTGAGTGAGTACCGAGTGCGTATAATGCCACCGCGCTCCTCTCCTCACACCGAAAAAATAAGGAGGAAGAAGCTCCCATCCAAATAATTTTTCTTTCCTTCCTCTACTTCTTGTGTATTATGTATCCTTGCGAGAGTGCTAAAAGGCAGTTTTTAAGAAGATTTGTTAGCATTTCCTTGGAAAGTGTATTGAAAGTAGCACACACTACAAGAGTCTTTTTTCGTATCGGCTTATGTATTTTACCCCCTGTCTATACACATACATCTACTCAACTCATATAAAACCAGTAAAGCACCACCATCATCATATCACAAGAAACCATCATGTTTCTCAAAAAATGATGTTTCTAAACAAGAGTATTTACCACTACCACCGAGAAATTGGAGGAAGGAAAAGCATGGCATGTTCGGGCTTCTTATTAGCCACTCGTATGTGTGTATACACAACATTTTCATTTGGTTAGTGGAAGGAAGGAAGGAAACACATTTTGTGTACATCATCACATCACTATAAATTTTCTGATGTAAGAACTGTGTCTTCTCCTTCACTCTCTTGAAAACTCTCACTCTCTTCTTAAAAAATACTCTTCTTGTTCTTTACCAAACACTCTCCGTCTTAACAACTTTCCCAAGTCTCTCTCTCTCTTCAAGCATATGTATATATTTAGATGGGTAATATGCTAGTGTGAGTATGAAAGATGTTATTTTTTCTCCTCCATTTACAACATTTAGCAGCTAGTAAGTAAGTTGGGGAATAATATGTAAAAATGAATTTGTGTATGACTGTCGCTTTTGAAGATATATGAAAGTGGGAAACAGGGGGGAAATGAGTGGAGTCGTTTTTAGTGGGCTAATAATAATAATCTGATATGGATTAGATGTTGCTAATATACCATGTAAACTGGTTGCTTCCCCACTGACAACATGAAAAAAAAGTTGGAAGTTTGCAATAACTTTTTCTCTTGCTCTCATAATTCTCAATAGTATTTACTGAAACGCTTCTGGCTTGCTCTGAGCGAGAAGAAGTGTAAGTATGTGTTTTTTTCTTT
The DNA here is from genome assembly GCA_034697805.1 of Orchesella bifasciata. Taxonomy (NCBI): domain Eukaryota; kingdom Metazoa; phylum Arthropoda; class Collembola; order Entomobryomorpha; family Orchesellidae; genus Orchesella; species Orchesella bifasciata. The sequence continues at coordinate 51,629 of JAQGAP010000131.1, forward strand.
TCCTTTCCAAAAGTAAGAACCTAATTCTCTCATCATCATAACGTTCACGACCATCATCATCATCATCATGCTCATGGTAGTTATTTAGAGGAGGAGTGATTCTCTTCCCTCGTTGATGATTTCTCAATCTTTCTGTTTACAAAAAATGCGATACGTCGTATGAATATACAATGTATGGATGTATGGAAAGTTTCCAGGATATCATAATGTTTTATTTTGTATCTGTTTTTTGGCATGAAAGGAAAATAAGATGTATTTTATTAATGTTGTGATAAATATTTTGCTAACGAATTATTCAAACATTATGTCAATATTGTTGTTTATACAGAAAGGATGTGTGTGGGTGGGAGGAAGGGGTTTTTAGTGGGATTAATGGCTCATCCCATCCCAGTAGCATTTTGGAAGGAGGAGATGATGACGGGATAAAAAATATAAAGAGTTTAAACTTTAATGATCTCTTCTGTAAAAAATGTCATATCTTATAGGAACCGAGATAAGATATTTGGTCGACGGCAGAAAAAAAAATTGGCGGAAAAGTTTCATGTTTTTTGCCAAAGCATTTCATTCACCACCGTTGAGGAATGTTAAGGGAAAACAATCGATTTTTGTAGCTGTTTTTGTATGTATAGCACAATTGAACGATTTCTCTCTGCAGTCGATTTTGAGTCGATGCATCGCATGTACACAAGCTGTGTACCGATTTTTATAGATTCTTTCTCAGCGAATGATAGGTACAACACGGGTGGAGGAAGAATACTGCAGTGTGAAATGCCTAAAATATTTGTTCAACCCAAACCACGACATACTGTTTTTTTATATTCTGGCTCTAACTCTCATCTCAACCAGAATACTTTGCTCTATCTTTCCGCTTTTCATGACTACTATTTCTACCTCATTCCTCCTCCTCTTTTCTGTAGTGACGTGATTTATTTCTGATGATAACAAGCATCTCTTTTGCTTTACTGTCTGTATTTTTTGCTGCCTCTTCTTCTCTTGACATTTTCTCTCTCTCTCTCTGAAATTATATTGCCATGCCATGCTATTCTGCAAAATAATGTTCTGTTCAAGTACGGAAGCTATCATTGTGAAGAATTTTTGTAAATGGGTGGTCGTGGTCGTCACAATAAAATGTGGTGGAATTAGACAAAGGCTCACATTGGCTATTTAAAACATTCAAGAGAAAAGAGAAATTTAATTTTCAGTGACGGAAAAATCTAGTTCTTTTGATAGTTAAACGAGTTAATTTTGGGTTTGAAAGTGGCATATTAGGGTTCAACATTAAATTGTCAGTCGAGATGATCTAAATTGTTTTCAATTTCAAAGTCATCACGAGAATTCGTTGTAAATGTTTACTGAACTTCAGCTGCCATCTTGAAAAATATTTATATGGAAACCCTAAAAAAAAGACGTAATACTTTTGTGAAATAATAATAATGCGTATTTTACATGCAATTGATGTAGTGGTTGGTACTAGTACTACTGCTGTTGTCGTGTTGTCCCACTAAACTTTAAGTAAAATCTGTTTTCCTTTTTTCGAATCATTTTCTAAGAGCCATGTACTTTGTCTCATTGTGTGAGTTGGTTTGGCTTCGTGACATGAAACGAAGAAGAAGAGGCGTCGAGTTGCCAATGAAATTTAATTCGAACAAATATTTTCACACTTAGACAAATTGTAGAGTTGAAACACATAAATTCTCGTTGACATCTCCAAAATACACTTGTGATTCACTTATGTATACTTGAAAGAAAAGGCATATATATATTAAGTATCCAAGTAAGTTGACTCTCACCACAAATTTTATTTTTCTCTCTTTCCGTCTTCACCATTTGTTTCCACACCGAATTTATTTGTATTCACTTAGAGGGGGAAACGAGCTGTCTCTGGTACAAATTTGCATTTCTGCTGTTTATTTTCCAGAAATAAAAAAAAAATCGTTAGCTATAAAACCATTTTTCCATACTTGCTTTGTTTTTATGTGTAATAAATCTTGATTTCATTCTTCTCCACTTTTCTCTCTTTTTACCCCCTCTAATCTGGAAATGGATGGGATTTAGAATTAGTCAGCTAAAAATAGATTTAGAATTAGGATTTTCAATGACTCCGTTCCGTTGTTACTTATTACTAGACAATTCCCCCTCTAAAACCACATTTAGACTGGGCAGCGGATTTTAAGCTAAAATAAATTTTGTGCTTATCTCTGGAAAAGTCTTTTTTCATCTCAACTAACTTCTATACAAACTCCATTACATTTGACCTATGAAAATAAAGAGATTTAAAAAAAAGATTGTATCTCATCCGATTTCATGAGTATGAATGCTTCTTTTCTCTAACTCATCCTTTCAATCGTGCTAATACCCTTCACAACTTCTCCTCCGTAATAATTCATTCATATTTCATGTCACACTTGGGCTCTTATGTGTCTAACTAGGAATAAGTAGATTAGAATAGAGCTCCACTGCGTATCCGTCCATAATTGGCTTTATGAGTTTTTAGCTAATGCATATTATACACTAATCATAAGCCGCTTTAATTTTTATATGCGCAATAGCAACAGCAAGAATATAAAAGGAAAACAATCTTGGGGTTTGAATCGTATCATCATGATCAACGCATCATTCACAATCCCTGTACCCTACCATATGCCTACTTAGTTTTTTTCTCCTTCCAACAAGTAAGTAGTAATCTCTTCACTCGTGTGCTTCTCTCTGACAATGTGAATGTTACTTCAAGTTTATCTTGTGTGTACAACTCTTAAAGTATGATCAATGATCAGGATCAAGGAGACCGAAAACTATGGTATAGTAATAACAAGGGATCCTCATCATCATCATTTTGATCATGGATGATGGAAAGTAAATAGCACTCACGCTCCACTGGATAATAGCTTTATCTCACATACTTTTACACAAAGGAGAAGAGGGAGAAAAGAAAAGAAACCAAAGTCGAAGAGAGACAAATATCTATATGACAAGAGGCTAAAGGGAAATGGTTATCTCAGCGAAAAAAAAAACCAGGAGAGGAGAATCCACAGGGGATTTTTCTAGTGTGTATGAGTCAGTTCATGTTGTTGTGTAGTGGCACGTATCCTATCGGATGTATAATATATGTATACATTTGTTTCTATGTGTGAGACACAAAATATGTAGCGTTAATATTCCTTTCCATTCAAGACCTTTTCTTTCCCAGCATTACATTCTTCCACTACCACAAACCAAGGAAAAGAATGGAAGGCTCCTTTTTGGCATGACATTTTATCTTTCTAATCTATCGCTCTCTGCTCTCGACAAAGTAATAATGATAATAGTAATGATGATGAGGATGATCATGATGATGACGGTAATCACAATATGCTCATGCAATCCCTGTCAAGTTCATACAAATTGAGATTGGTTTCATGTGCCGCCACCGCCACTGGCGCACCTCTTTACTCGCATCTTGGTGATGATGGTTTAGTAAAGTCACTGGAGAAGGATTAAAGGTAACTAAAAAGATTTGGTTTTGAAGATGTAAGTCGCAAGAAATTTGGAATGATAAAGCAAACACGATAAATGAACAGTTCTTCATAAATTCAAGTAGTTTCTTTAATGAGGGATGAGATGATATTTGAAAAGTAGTGAACAGGAAATGCCAACTTAAATACATTTTCATTATGTTGATGAGTGAGAGAATGAAAGCCTGAAGCATACTGTGCTTTTCTAGGTTTTCTGAAACACATACATTTGTTGGAATTGAGTGGCACTAGAAAGTTGAAGAGATTCTTACAAGAAAGATAGTTTGTCTTTGTTTTCTTACAGTTACAAAGGACTTGTCGTAATCTTCATCTTTGTCTTTCCATAATTCTTTGATAGCTCACATGAGTACACTTCACCAAAGCAGATAATATTCTCCGTGTTCTACTCAACCGGAATGCAATAAGTAACACAGTAGTGGAATGAAGTAGGAATGGAATAGCGATTATTACGATTTTAGGATGTAAGACTTGGAGCATGAGAAGTAAACATGGGGATTATTCACGGATTTGTATGGGAAGGGAAAAGTTAGCGTGTTTGTTCCATTTCCACCTTCCTTCCCATTCCACTTTTTCCTGTACGGCTCATTGAGAATGAAACGTGAATGTGACATGATCATGAGAACCTTTTTCTCTCTCTCTCTCTTTCCCTTGTCCTCTAACATTATTGGCACTTTGCTCTGTCATGCCCAGTTTTGTATGCCTTTTAGCTGTTACAGATTTCCTCCTTGTTCAACTACAACTACAAAGTAAATAGGATGAGCAGACACGATTTTTATGCATAAAGCGTGAGGTTTGGAAAAGGAGAGAAAGAGACAGAGAAAAAAATATGGAGCGGAATCAGGTTTTATTTTGAAAGCATTTTCCAGATGGGTAGCCTTTTGATTGACAAATAGGGTTGAAAGGGGGAAAATCCTGTTGGATGGAGACGGAGCAGGCAAAATTGTTCAAGTTTGGAGAGGATAGTGTGCTTTTACATACAAACACGTATGTATATTATACTTATATGTGTCTACAGAAAATTTCAAAAAAAAAATTACAAGAGGAGTCCATGTGTGTGTTAAGTTATGACATGACGGTACAAGTAGGTAGAAGCCACACACATGGAAAAAAAGAACATGTAAACGTGGCTTGGCTCCGGCTCACATCAACAAATAGTGTATGTGAGTTGCATACTTTACACGAAAAACACTACACGATGATGAAGTTTTCATGGTCTTTCGGCTGCATTTTTCTCCCATTCTCAGTTCTCACTCAAAATGTACTCGACTCAAGAAGCGGCGGTGGTGTGGTGTCTCTGAGTGTAGTATGTACGTAGGCTAAAATGTAAATAAAGTGCGAGCGACAAGATGAGGAGAGAGCAGAGCAGTTTCGCTAGAAGGCTTTCGCAGTCAGCCCGAAAACTGATATGAAAACTGGATGTTGACAAAATGCCGAAAGTTCCTCCAAGATATTTCTGTCTCCTGTGTGCACTTGTATACAATACAAGTACTATGTCTTTCTTTGCATGTTTAGACATATAAATCAGCCCATTGTGGTGACTCCTCTATGCATGAAAGCATGTATAACTTGAAGGGAAGAAAACAAGTCAGTCAGTTTTTCAGTCGGTTTGAACTCATTTTGTCGGATTATATCCTTGTATGCTGCTTGTCTTGTGTGTTTTCAGTTGAAATGATGATGATGGGATGGTGCTATTGATGTGTGGATAATGTTGATCACAACGTTTCCACTCAAATACCATCCCTATCCATCCACTAGAGAGAAAAAACTGATTGTATTTATGTTCATCAAAAGAGCTAGGCTAGGCATCAAATTCGTCATCATCATCATCATCAACTCCACACCACACACCACACATCACTTTGGGCACACATAATGCACTTCCAAACTCCGGAAGAGGAGAAGAGACCACTCGGATGGGAATGTGACGGATATACAATGGTTGTGATAGTAAACCCTTGTAAAAATGTTGACTTTTGAGATCACAAGTTATTTCCCTGTAAAATGAATGCTCTCATCGTTAGTATTTCGGAAAGTGCTCTATCTTTCTTTCTAACTTTCTCTGGCTTTGGTGGGCTTACTCGTTTTTCATGAACAATAATTTTTTTCTTGTAGAGTTTCACCGAAAATCGAAAAACATATTATTCAAGGATGAATGTTTTGTATGAAGAGGATGTGTTTGTAGCTTTGAAGTAAAAATTACGTGCTAAGAGTATAACTCATTGAGTTTCTGGCACTGAATATTTTCATGATACATTTTTCTTCTTTTTTCAATTGAGGGAAATATACGTGTAGTTAATTCGTTTCAATAGTTGAGTGTGTTGAATACGCTCGTTGAGAAGTGTACTTTAAATGATTACGCTTTACGCTCAAGAGTCTCACCACCACCATCACCAGCCAGCAGCTGCTGCAACTGCCGTCATACATTTATATTTTTTAAATTCGTTTTTCTGCATTCTGACTTTCTCGTTCTCTCTTATCATAGTTTCTCAAGTACCATCATCCTCATCATCGTCATTTCGTTTTGTACTAACTAAAAACTACTTCACATCAATTTGCTTGCTACGCATACGCATGCATGTAATACTGCTCCGAATTTTTGTTTTGGGAGGCTGATGCATGTTGACTCTTTGAACAAGAGGAAGAAGAAGCGGAACGAGCTAGTAATCTCAAAAACTCCATATCATCAACATAAACTAGGATTTCATCCGTTTTGCTAGATTTTGTTGTAAAAGAGTTAAGAGGAAGATTGTGAGTGGGAAGTGTTGATGAATTAAATTTAAGCAAAGTATTTTACACTTCGATCATTTCATGTGAAATTAGTCACTTACGTTTCCCTGAGTGAATTTACCAAAAACATATTTTTTTAGAAAACCAATTGTTTATAGCTCTTAGGTGAATATGGAATAGTAAGTGGTGTAAACTATGTCATAACTAATTTTCGCTTACGCCAAAAATTAAGCTCTGTAAACTGGAACCACTTTTCAGTTGGCAGAAGAAAAACGGATCGTAACGTGTTTTACTACTCTCTTGCCAAAAAATTATTACGTTTTCGTAGCCTCCTCGACGCGCTCATTTTAGACTAATGAAGAAGATGATGATGATGACGATGACATCTAAGCCACTTAAAATAGTGCTCATTTGTGTCTCTCCTTATTGCATCTCATTCGTTCCTCCTGGTCTTCCCCTTTCTCTTTTGTTTTAAACTCATATTGTGTGTTCTGGAGAGGAGGACGTGTCGCCAGACCTGAGTGAGTCCACACATCCACTTTTCTCTAGTTTGTAATGGTTCTTTCCTAGAATAGCCTTTAACAACGCCAGACACTCTACTCCAGTCAAGAGAGGCAGAGATGTGGATAACTTTATTTGAAGTAGAAGTAGTAGTGGTGGTAGTGGTGCATTTTACAAGGAAAAAATGGGCTGACTTTTCCACTTGTAGGAAAATAAGGACAATGACACATCCTGAACCACACTCTTTCCAATTGGAGTGAAACTTGGTATCTAGCTCCAAGAGGAGTAAATTTTGAACTAGGACTTCATTTAAAAAATGGTGTGTTTGGCTATGAGCGGAAAGAGAGATGGCTCCTCGCAACTGATGTTTTTCACTGGTGCAATAATGAGAACAAATGATAGAGGAAAATCACCATTTCACATGTGGCTTCTTGTTTCCTTCCACGACAACAACGGAGAAGAAAGGCGGAGAAGTAAAAGCGGTGGAATTATATAAATGTGTGCAAAGTTTATCTTGCAGGAGAGAGAAGATTCTCTCACTCTGCTATTAATCCCAAAGCGGTGGAAAGTGGAATCCGCCACCACAAAATAACACATGTAAGTGCACATAACTTCTCGAATATAGGAGAGTTGTGTCCATCAACCATATACGAAATAAATAAGTACATTCACTTTTGAATGGACTTTATAGTAGTTGCACTTAGATAACTGGTGTGTAGCTTGTTGGTACGGTGACTTTTCTGCCATGTCAAATTACTCTGGAGACTGTGCAGTGATGGAAAGCCCCCAGTCCTCTTGTACAGGAGACAGAAAAAAGGAGTTTACACGACGGAATGTGAGTCAAATGCTTTTACATTATGGTTAAGAGCAAAAAGAGAAATCGAGTTGTAGCTAGGCGAGCTGAGTTTAGTTGGAACTGGTTAATTTGGATAAAGTAGTACAGAGATTTTTTTGGGAAAGCAAGCACGGAATGTCGCTTTATTACCATTTCCAAGTGCATCTGGGATATTTAATCTCACATGGAAATTGCAGTGGAGTTACACGGACATGATTAATGAGGACTGGGAAAGGTAATGGAGTCAATGTTGTGAATCTGTGACTGCCACATAATCGTCTTTGCGCAAAATTTGCCTCCTCAACCATAACAATCATCTTAACGAGAATGGAGCGTCAATTAATTCTGCTTGTTTGTGCGAAGCCTTTTTTAATTGCTATAATTTATTACGGAAATGAGTTAGGAAAAAAATTGTTTTTATTTGCTGTATAATAAAATAAGGTTTCTTTACTTATCAAACTGCTCATGTAACAAGAAATGGGGTAACTTCCATCGTGTTGCGTGCATTTTTCCAGCAATCACATTCTGTTAACTTGAGCGACAAGGGTCCGGAACGATTGCGTAACAAGAAGTCACGAGAATAACCCTTAACAACAACACCCAACATACTTCATATACGTTTTTGCTTTTTCCTTCCTTGTCACCATTTATTTATCCTATTCCCCTTTTCCCTTTCTGTTATTCCCATTGAAAAAAACTTGGGTCTCCCTAAAAGAAACTCATTGTGAAACGATTGAACTTGGGAGCAAGAGCTATAAGTCATAAGGGCTGTTAGTGACTTTACATACATCACATTATATCAGCATACTTATTCAATTTTTCAAGAAAAACTGCTCCCTCTCTCCAGTTTCCGCCTCCTTCCTTCTTGTTTTGATAGCGTGTGTAAAGCACAGGAAGTGTGCACAGATGTACACTTTGTCAGCAAGCGGATGATGGAATTCTGTGTGCTCTGTTGTAACCTTTTTGTGATCCTTGTTAAACGTTTCATGAATGAAAAGGAAAACGAGGAAAATGGTTTGCTTTTTTTGTACATCATTTGTACCATTATTGTTATGGACTAGCTTAATAGGAGCCCCAAATGTACTTGAGGTCAATTGTACAAACTTTTTCCCCAAAATCGTGAAGAAAAGCCGGTACCATATGTCTTTGAAAATTACATTATACCACATATATGGTATAAATTGAGTAAATAAAGTTTTAAAAGGTCTGCTGCTATTGCTAGTCAAACTCTCATTTTTTTCCTTTCGTCGCTTGAGCACTGTGTGTGCGATAGTGATGTGATGTGATTTGATAAGTAATCTCTAGCATCATGTCAATGGAATTCGGTGTAGATTTTTTAGACAACGTAGTAGGTACATGCGTATGGACTTTCAAACGGCTACACTTTGTTTGAGGCCTTTCGGCATTAAAAAAAATTGAGGTAAGAACATGTTTACTTTCATAGCCCATCTTCTACTGTGGCTCACTCCCATTTTTTCATATTATTAATTGAATTTCGTCAGCCAGGCGAGACCGCAGGAATCGCTAGGCCAAGACGACCAAGCAAAAAGTTGTGTGGAACCGGTTATCCTGTACTATAAAGCTGAAAAAGTTTTAAAAAGACACACACGGGACTTTATTTTTTGATGGGAACAAGGTTGAATAATTTGATTATGATGTGAGTGTTTTTACTAATGTTCTCAGATTGCCTGGTAGGAAATACCTTTGAGGGAAGGGAGAGATGAGATGATGATGATAATATTCGCAAGAAAAAAAAAGTGACTCCCTCCATATATATTTCTTACATTATCAATTTTTTATCGTCTTTGTTTTCTCCTTTGATATGATGAGCATACAACGTCAATCAGAAATGATAATAAAAAAAATCATGGCGATTTCAGCATGAAACAATACCTACCTTCGTAAGTACACAGACACATTCCTCAGTTTCATGAGTCTCCTGCTGCTTTCTGTTATGAATTCGCATGGTGAGCGCTGCTGATGAAGAATATAAAAGAAAAATAGTGTGATATCGGCTAAGCACACAAACAGTTTTCTGCGTGTGCTCCTAGATGAATATCATCAAACACAATATTTGTGGAAAGGAGCAAAGCAAAGAATAGGATATTTATATTGGTATTCATTTCTTGTCGAGAGGAAAAAGTGGGTAGGGCTTGCTTGGCAGTATCATCATCATCATCATGGCAAGTCAATAAAAACTCAAATATGCATCACATCAGAAATATACGTACACTCGAAAGAATTCAAATTCAAATGGTCTCGTAAAACTGGCAAAATGCAATCATAATCCTTTAATACTCAGCCTTTTCTCTGTTAACCACCGCAACCGACATGTGAAATGAGAGGACGAAGAAATAAAAAGAAATCAATAAACCTGTGTTCAAAACAAGTAAATAATTCTACTGCTGCGATTTCCTCCATAAAGCCAGCCATACTCACACAGAAAAATATATTCCAATCATGTGCTCATCTTCATTCATCTTGCGTGACCTTTTGGTTCACTTGCGCTATGATTCACAAATAAAAATACAAGCTTCTTGTAAGGTACTTGAACCTCATACAAATAGTACTTATTCTTACGTACACAAGCGCTTGGTAAATGACAGGAATATTTAATGAGGGGAAAGATTGACAGTAAATATTTCTGGTAGAGATTTAAATGAGAAAGGGGTAGGAAAACCTTAAAATTGAAATATGGAAATGGAACGTGTGTCTATGCTCTGTAGTTCTCATTTTTATCATGCCCAATAATTGGCGGATGTGGATGGATGGATACCAGTTGGGAAGTATCTATTTTGAAACTTCCGTAGATTTAGCTGAGCCACATATCGGCGTCCGTTTCAACGAGCGGCTCGACTTTCTTTTGTTCTTCCACCTCTCCAATCAAAACAGGAACGGTGTAATGCACGCATGGCATGACAGCGGGAGATTGATACAGTAATTTTCCTACAGTTTATGTAACATTATCCAAAAACCATACATCCTTGGAGTGGCTCTGCAATGAAATGGGAATAAAAAAGGGACAGTTATATGAATTAGTGGAGTGCAGGGCTGTTTGAGGGTATTAAAATGATAAATGAGCAAATATTATATGTCAGTGATGTGATGTGTGTCCGCCTGCTTACTTGTGGTAAAATTGACCGGATGCATTTCACACGCTCAATTTACCATTTTCCAGTTCCAGCTCATAACACAGCAGTCACATGTCAGGATGAGATGAGTACGGTTTCAATCGACACAAATTGTTTGTGCAGAGGGGATATTCAATAATAGTGGGTAGAAAGGTACTTGTAACGTCACTGGTATTGCGTAATTACAACGGGAAATAAATATGAACCACGTTTTCATGCAACAGATACACTCTCAAATTGGAAACATGATATTTGGCTTGTATTCATTGTGGTTTGGCTAAATTTTTATTTACCTTTAGGATTTTTGTTTCCAATTGTGATTGTAAGCAAGGGGGTCCAATTCCAATCGTACAAGTTGAATTGAATAAAATGGAGTGAGTTTGGTTGGCTAATGTCAACAGCGTTGTATTCTTTTTTTTTAACTATTCACTACTAAAATGCTCAGTAAACAATCTGCAGAGTGTCTATACACAGCAAGATCCCTTTCCGTTGTCAACGGCCATCTTCATTATCAAGTGGTCTGGCCTAGAGCTACTTGGCCCAGCACAAAAGGACAAGAGGAAAGGTCTCCTCCGTCCTTAACCGAAAAGTAAACATGCAAAATTGAAAGTACATGGTAACAATTTTTGTACTACGTATTTACATTTGTATTCACTATCAGTTACTCAATACGATATCAATCTCTTGCCCATTAAATGTTCTGAGTTTTGATGATATCATATCAACATATCAAGTAGCGGCTAATGCGACATTTAGGGTGGAACAACGAGGGAAACGGGATTGACTGCCAAATAGGATCTAGGCATTTTTCTCTCTGGAACCATCATCCACAAGAAAATAATATGAATTTATGTGACCTAAACGAAGGATTAGATTCACGTTGTTAATATTAATAATGCATTCTATAAGCATAACTTTTCTTCTCCATTCCATTGTTTGCATATACCCTCGGCTGTCTCTCCATAATATTAGGTAGGGTTGGTTGCACTAAACCAAACGTGAGCGTGAGCGGATGTGTGTATCTATCAGAGTAACTTAATTCCATGCATTTTTTTTTATGCACGGTTTTCAGTCAACGTGACAAGGGCTTCCACATGATATTAGTATTAACTTTATTCAACATAATATACTATCGATGGGGAAACAGCCAACAGCACAGCATGCAAAGTAGGTATCTAAATATATGTTAGAGTTGGTTGCATCTTCTTGTGATGACGACCACCAGGAAAGCATATCAATTTCATGATATTGTTACCACCTTTTCATCAAAACCATCATTCATTCATTCATTCATTCATTGTGTAACGTTGGATTTCTCTCGAAAAAGAAAATGGATAGTGTAATTCTGTGAGAGAGTGAGAGTAAAAAATCACACTATAGGGTTTCTCCTCAACGATTGAAAGTAAGTGCAACCCTTCACAGCACTACTGGATGATTATATGAAAAGACTGCTCTTTGTATTATTACCACACTCACTCACTCTGGATCAAATGGATGTACCAGTTGGCTCTTTCCTCTCGTGTGCCAACCCAGTCTCAAAGCCAATGCTGATGATATGAATGATGTAAAATGTAATGTTATATATCTACTTCGTTTTTATTTTCACCAACTTAATTTTCCCCTTTTTTATCCTTTGCACAAGCTCTTCTTTGTGATACTTGTATGTTTTATGTATCATGTATCAATTCATTCAACTCAACCCCCTGTCAAGCGGGTTTTTTTTCTGGGATGATGGTGATGATGACAGTGATCATTATATCAAATGTTGTTCCCTATTTGAATAATATCATCAATTTCTACAAAATCCACTCGGGTCTGCCCTGCCTGCTCCTACTCTCGCTGCTTCACGTGAGCATATCAATGAAATGATGGATAATATTATCATTTTTAAAGCCGTCAATTTTCTCAATTTTTCCTTTTATCATCAATATAAACCCGACAAATCGAGACGTAAAGATGCACCTTTAGACAAGTTTAGTACATAATTTGTGGCTTGGGAATCAGAA
>JAQGAP010000132.1:0-63586 GCA_034697805.1 Orchesella bifasciata
ACAATATAACTTGTAGAAGCATTGAATGCATAATATGTGGTTGTTTAGATGCACCAGGTTCAGTGATGTTGTTCAGAGTACAACAAGTTCATTTCATTTAGCTCAGTTCTGCCTTGTAAATGATAACAGATGACTAAGCTCGAGATAAACCCTTCATGTGCGATATTTATGTGTTGTTAATTGTTAATACTAACTGCAGTTACTGTTGGCTTTATGAGTGTCATCAACAAAGCCTAATTGCGTTGGATGTTCGAGACATGTAACAACTCCAACGTGTAAATCGCAATGCTGAAAAATTATTCTTTTACCTCTCTCCAATAGTTAATGTGAGCTGTAACGACCATTTAATTTTTACGAGATATACCAGCGTGTGTCATTTTGATGTGAATCAGGTATAACTAATGACATTTAAACCAAATACAGTGTCGCGAAGAGTTTCCAATCTCATCAGTCAGGTCAGGTTTACGAAAAAATATTTATCTGACTTTTCATATCCTCAAAAGAAGAAGAAAATTGATCGTCGGGGGACCTTGCAACACCAGCCCATCGAGAGTGTGGAGTAGAGCAGTCATCGTAGACGTAGCCGAATGAAAGCCCGCACATGCAAAAAGAGAAACACACACATTCCCCGTTTTCATCATTCACCAAAACAGAGCAGACGGACTTGTAGAGGATCAACAGAAGGTTAGAAAATATTGGAACTCGTTAGGAACATAGCAATCCTGTAACCACTACTAATTTTGAAACATTTTATTTTCATTCTTAGCCCTTTAGTCCTGTCCCAGATTGTATCCTGTGTGCCCGCAAACCGTTATCCACTGCTGAAGTTCGATTGTTAGAATGGTTCTTTAGTGGAAATATCTGTTTCTAGTGTGTATAAACGTCGGCGTGCCACGTGTTAGGAATGGAGTAATTGGTGGAATTTTGCAGCTTAACTAGCAAAGCCTGAACTGTACTGCAAACAAGACAGTTCAGAATGGATGAACTGATGTATGGGGTCGTCAACACTTCCGATCCTGCGGATCATGTCAAGGTAAAGTACTTATGACGTCATACATTTGAATGACATTCATTTCTTTATTAAATTCACGTATTGTTTGCAATATTGCAGGCTGTCCAAATTTTCGAGCAACTCAAAAATTCACCCAATGGTTGGATAGACTGTGTTGGGATTATCAGGTCTAGACGGTTCGCAGATTGTTGCCAGATAATTTTCTTTAACCTTCAAGTTATCGAGCATCACGTAAAAACTCGCTACGTTGTGTCAACTGCACAAGAACAGGAGATTGTTCGGAGCCTTTTAAGAGACTGGCCTAAACTTCAAGCTGTAAATATATTTCTTTTCAATTGCTACTTCGCTGATTACTGAGTTTTCATTAATTTAAACTGGCGGATGACACATTTGATTTATTTCCTTTTTTATTTTGGCAGCAACACGATGGAAGTCCTCCTGAATCTTATGTTTCCAATAAAGTTGCACAAATTTCGGCCTTAGTCTATGTTCAAGATTATCCCACACGTTGGCCAAAATATTTTGATGATCTTATTGCGACCTGCGATAACTGTGGCGATTTTCTGAATCACTTTTTACTCGTCCTCTTAGCTATTGATGGAGAGGTGAACTCTAATAAGCGTATTGAGTACTTACATAGAAACTTATCAGAGGAACACGCTAATAACATTTATTTTAACAGATTGCGGACAGGGATATTCCCCGGAGTGCTCAAGAGTTACAACGAAATACACTTATTAAAGATACAATGCGGGAGAAAGTAGTCATTCAGCTGGTTGAGTTTTGGTACAAAATACTGGTGAGATCATGCTTCCTTTTTAAATGAAGAGAAGTGAAAGAGAAGCTTTAAGTATAGAGCGCTGATTCTTTCTCATTCTTTTCAGACTTTATTCAACGGTCGCTCCTCTAAAACGACAAAACTTTGCCTGGAAGTGATTGGAAAGTATATTCAGTGGATTGATATTAATTTGGTGGCTAACGATCGATACGTTCCGGTGCTCGTAACTAATCTTTGCAACCAGGAGACACGGGAAGCTGCTGCGGACTGCATTACAGAAGTTATATCTAAAGGCATGGATCCCATTGATAAAACCAAATTGGTTGAGTCTTTTGCAAGGGTACTTGCTGAAGCTGGAGTTTGGGTTGCATTTGTGGTAAAACCAACGTTGTAATAATCTAAAAAGATGCATCTTTTCTAAAATAAAAATTTGCAAGGGAAAGTATGATTTTATCTTTCTGCAGCAAGATCCAGACGAGGATTACTTGTGTAAACTTGGAAAGCTGTATTGCTTTATGGGAACCAATTTAATTGAGAGCTACTGGAAATTTTCGAAATCTCACCCAGCGCAAAAAAATGAACTCAAAGTTGTTCTGGATGCCATTGAAGCTAAAATTCCGCTGCTGTTACAGATCCTAGGGAATGACTGTGATGATGTGTCTGCAACAGTTTTGGATTTCGTGCGAGATTATTTACATGTAAGAGCTGTTTCGAACTTCGTAATTTAACATTTATCACGCACATTCTCATTCTTGGATTTGGATTGCAGTTAGTAAAATCCTTCCGGGATTTGTCAGAAGCGAACCTTAAAGACTTCAAAGCCTCGCTTCTAGATGTTGTGATTCGAAAACTCCGATTTGATTCTTCTTACGACTTCAATCATGAAGGAGAAGACGAAGCTTGTTTCTTGGAGTATAGGTAAAGGATACATATAATTCCATTCAAAAGATTCCTCCAGATTCATTCCACTAATCGTTTTTGACTAATTGTGTTTTCAGGAAGCAGCTAAAAATAATATTCGATAATCTCGGACTGCTAGATAAGAATTATTTAGTAACGGAAGTGCAAAAGCGTCTACACTACACAACCCAAACATGGAACATGTTATCATTTGATGTAAGAAAAAAAAGAAGTAATATTTGTGTATGCGTATTTCTGTTGCTGTTTATGTAATGCGCCAATTCTCTCACAGGAAGTTGAAGTCTCGTTATTGCTATTTTACTACTTGGGTGAAACTGTGCCCACTACGATGAGTGGTCAGTGGAGTGCTGCGGAAGGACAGTTGAATCCAATACAACAGATGATGGTGCAAGTTATGAACTCCGACATATATATGTATCAACATTCTGCCGTGGTCCTCCAGTATTTCGAAACTATTATTAGGTGAATTGATATTTTAAATGTTGGTTAAGAGTTATGAGTGTTTGAGGAAGTGTTACAGACTTTTGATACTATTTATTTATTGATGATGTGTTTACAGGTACGAAAAGTTTTTCGTTTGCCATCCTGACTACATTGTGAAAGGACTATCGGCTTTCTTAAAGGAGAAAGGGCTCTTCCATCACGATCTCAAAGTGAGGTCTCGGTGCTGTTACCTATTCTCGCGATTCATTAAGTGCATCAGGTATACTCAATCAGACGTGGAACGCTGTTAAATTCTAAAAGCCATGTCATTATTAATCTCTTCCTTACTTTGGCTTAACAGAACTGGGATTACAACGGATCTTATGAAAAGCATTATTGATGCTATCCAGCCATTGCTTGCGATTCAAACTATTTCCGCAGACAGAAAGGAAACGCTCATTAGTCGTGATGATCAGTTGTACCTGTATGAAGTTATTGGAGTGCTAATTGTTTCTGGAGAGAGTGAAAACCAGGTTGGTTCACTGAAAAATTTTATACGCCCCTGTTACTCGTTTTGGTGCATTTTTGCGGATAATAGTAAATGTGTGTCCTTTTTTTGCTCCATTAGAAAAAAACGGAGTTGATGACTGATATTGTAAACATAGTGCTTTATCCCTGTCGGTTGGGAATGGAACAGCTCAAAACAATAAAGGATCCTTCTCAACATGACCCCGTCGTAGAAGTGCTTTTGTAAGTCAAAGTCTGAGTATGGAACGGTGAAAACTTTATCAAGGAGTTGACTAAAAGAAATCATGCAATAATAAACAATTGGGCTAATTGCAGGCAAGCGATTGCGCTTACTGGAAGACTGAGCAAAGCGTTTAGTAATCAGCAGACTATGAAGTCTCTAGGTTGTGTTCCAATATTTTTAGAAGCTTTAAGTGTGTTCCTACAGCTTCTCGAGGTAAGCCACAACCAACGAAATATTTAGGGGCATTAAAGATTCCATTAATTGAGTTGTTGGCTCTCCATCTCTGTTTAGGCACCTGTCGATGAGTCGTTTATGGTGCAACTGCAGAGTTCTGTCCGACAGTACTTGCATCGGTTGGTAGTTTGTCTGGAGGAGGAACTTTTGCCATACATTCCTCTGGCATCTCAAGCGCTGTTGAAGAACTGTGACTGTAAAAGCATTCAGGAGTACATACCTCTCATCAATCAAGTCATCACCAAATTCAAGGTAAGTGCACCACTGTTTGGTTGATTGCTGTTGCCTTTAAGCTTTTGCCACTCTACATACCTTCATTGCATGCTGCTAACTTGCCCTGTTTCAGCGCACAACTTTGTTAAAAAAGTTTGCTTGGGAAGCTTCTTTTATAATTTTTATATAGTTATCGTGGATATTCCAGAAAGAAGTGGTGCCTTTCTTGAAGCAAATGTTTACCCCAATGGTCCAAGGAGTTTTCTCAGCCCTCCAAGTGCCCATTGAGCAAAATGATCTGCAAGCTCAACGTGAGCGACAGCTACTGCGACGACAATACTTCCAGTTCATCGCTGCTATCGTCACCAACAACGTTACAGATGTGCTATCTGCTCAAGACCCAAATGTCCTGAATGAAGTGATGATGACCGTTATTCAAGGATCTGTTGACTTTCCTGATCCCGTTGTAAGTGTTTAGCAGTAAGTAGGAGAGGAAAGCCACTTCCCCCCTTTATCTTAACAGCTTTCATTTGTGTTTTTATAGGCACAGAAAGCCTGTTTCTCAATTCTCAAAAAGTTGGTGGACTTATGGGCGGGACCAGAAGGACCGGACGGATTCATGGATTTCATGTACAAAAACATTGTACCAGCATGCTTCATGGCTCCTTTGAAAATTTCTTTTGATATTAATGATGCTCAGACTTTGATAGCCTTAAATGAAGTTGTCAACTGTCTCAAATCTGTGTTAATTAAGAGGGTTTGTGAACACTACATTCTCCAGCAATTCACAACTAATAATCCCTGATTGAATTTTTGACTATGACTCTATTTTCCCTTGTTTATTGCAGAAGGAGGAATTCATTGCTTTTATGATAACGTACCTCCCTACCCTCAAAATTTCACAAGAGACAACCCAGGAGTTTGTGAATGCACTTCAGTCAGATAACAAGAATTTCCGGTCATATCTTAAGGTAGCATTAATTTGTTTTCATGTTGTATCGTGTTTCTAGCTCTAAATATAATATACATATGTTTTTATTGATTTCAGACCTTCTTCCAACAACTCAAAGCAACTGGAGCCTTTAACAGTTAGCAGTACGATCTGGCTTTAACATCATCATCATACTCTTCACTAACAATAGCTTATAAACCTCTGCATGATATCGACAAAACTAATTCACATCGCATATCATGCCGAGTCTTGAGATTCACTGGAGTCGAGATGAAAACCAAGAAGGAGGAGGAGAGCGTCGTGTTCCTTGCATTGGTTATAAATTACAGATTACCTGAAAAAAAACTAATATACGGAACTATCGTGAACATAGTATCTTTGCTTACAGATTGAAAGGAAATAATATGTGATCTAAAAAAAATTAAAGCTGCAACTAAAAATAATATACGTACGCAATACTTACATTTTACCTACATTTTATGCACGTAAGTTTATACTAGTGATACTAGTGACCTGCTGACAGTGCTGACTGCTATTCTTCCATTAAATTGTTACAATGCGTTAATATTTGGTCTGAATGTGCATTCATATAACATGAGATGCAGTAATGATACAGTGACGAGTAATCTTCCACTTTTGTTTGTTAAATTGAAATATTGTTAAACTATTTATGCGCGTGCTGTTATGTATGTTTGTGTTATGTGTTGGTTGACTGTGTAGTGTTACTCCAAGTTTTAAAATACTGTGAACATTATCGTATAATATTGTATACCATGTGTACGTATATCATATCATTATAAATATTATGTTGATTGTTGATGTTTTAGACTCTTTTTTAATTCCGGCTACATTACATATATAAATTGAATTACGTTACATATTTACAGTAATCATAATCCGGTAAATATTTAATTTAATATGCCAATGTGATTATTACTTAATTAGATTTAGCCTCATATAATGTACTGTTATTATGTATGTTCGTGTTACAACGAAACAAAATACAAGTTGCCTTCGCAAAAAGAGAAAAATGGTTTAAAGTAGTAAGAGTTATTTACACTGACACCATATTTATGTAAGCCTATTTCCTACATGATCCTATTGCACCACATTTTTGAACCTTCTCCCGATCTAGTCAACCTTTCATTGCACAAATAATGAGAGAGAGAGTGTATTGGAAAAGGGGTTTGGTCACACTGTATGTATGTATGTACACGTAAATTATTATAGTTAGTTTTTAGTTGGCCAAGAATTGAGAATGGGCCGAGAGCAGGAGGCATGTTTTTGCAGCTTGAAGTGCCTCACTCATCAAGAGGAGAAGGAGTTAGGAGATAAAACATTTGCCAACAGCTCTACAGCTAATTTCATATATACTCCGCAAACGTTATCCAGTAGATCAAGTTCAGCATGGTGAAAGTGGCTGGAAATGCGACCCTGGAAAATTTGTCCACGGCTAAAGCTCTCCGACGCCTTTCAGCCTTGATCTGGTTGGCTGCTGAAGTAGAACCTGATGAGGTTCCTGCGGGTGTCCGTGTAATCGCTGGTGGTGGAGGTGGCGGCGGTAGCTGGTTGCTTGAGTGGGTGCCCGCTAGGGTGACTGGAACTGGAACTGTTAGCATTCGGTGATGCTCATGCTGCACACAATTTAAAACGAGTGAGATGATGGCAAAATTATTTGTAAAATGAAAATACGTTTCGTTTCATGTTTATTTAAAGATCAAAGATTCATACCAATCCTTGACTTTCGCGAGAACAGTTTACAGATGTGACGGAGGAGCTTCGCAGACTCATTCTTGAAGCGAATTGAAGAACCCTTTCTTTCGTGCTGCGAACATCTATTGACGGAGCACGATTCCTTGGCTCTTCAGAGTCACCCAGCACAATGTTCACGAGACAGTATTCCATCAGCGCCATGAAGACAAACCTATCCAGTTAGACACGAGCCATGTAGTCAAACCAATATTGAATCATACTAACAATTACAGATACAAAATTCCATTATCAATTATGCAATTCATACAGTGTGCAAGAGGACATGAAAAGGTCAACTGCTTTGAGGTACGACACCGGCGGTAAGGAAGCCTGTGATTTTGCATGCTGGGTGGACAACGTTAGAAGTGAGGTGACACCAAGCGTAACTCTCGCAGGGGCAGCTTCAGGTTGAATCCAAAAAGATACCCACTGGAACCAGCATCAACAATAACAATATACTCACCAAGTACATACTAGCCCAACCTATATAATTAGACGTACTCAGCTTCGTCTTTCGTAGAGTTTCATTGAAACCAACGCTGAACAAAGCAAGTGCATAATATAATATACCATTTTCAACTATGGGGTTCACTATCTTACCGACATAATGACGATAAGACACGTCGGAATATACGTGTGAAATACGTAATACCCCAAACGACGCTTCAAGACGAAAACCACCTCGAGGCATGTGAAGTTCCCTTTTTCCACAAAGAAAATATAAAATATA
Source organism: Orchesella bifasciata (assembly GCA_034697805.1). Taxonomy (NCBI): domain Eukaryota; kingdom Metazoa; phylum Arthropoda; class Collembola; order Entomobryomorpha; family Orchesellidae; genus Orchesella; species Orchesella bifasciata. Next base: position 7,767 of record JAQGAP010000132.1, read on the forward strand.
CATCAATACATCATCATTTTACTAAATTAAATGGTCATTTAACAACGGTACAATGAGACTACGAAATGGGACTTCGGAAATCAATACCCCACACGTGTCGCTACGAATTATTAACTTTTGGATATAGGCATGTATCATGTGTTTATCTCCATCAAAAATAATTATATAAGATTTTTTCTAGCATCCTCTTCTTGTCATAAATTTAGAAGCTGATAAACCAAAAAAAAATCCAATAACGGGCAACCTCAAAGAGCAGAACAGTATCGTAAGATATGCATATAAATAATATCCTCATGATATTCTCGGCCCAATAAACATAAAGCGGTACATAAGCACCTAGCTCGCTAGCTACCTCCAGTGCGCTTCTTCCATCGTCATCATCATCAGGCAACTTAAAATTGTGCTTCCATCCGCATTTTTATTCTCTCTCTTTCTGTCACACTTACTTCTTTCTTTTTTCAGAATGCCATAGAATGCTTTGTTGTTACAGATTTCTGATGCATTCTTTCACTGCCGTTACCTACACGAGGTCTATATCATGATGATCTAGAGAAAATGAGCTGAGCAAAAACGACAAACTCGTAGCTTCAAATTCTTGCCTGCTGCTTCTTGGCAAAGCCAATCTTCAAAAAAATCAACATTACATCTTGACTAAACCTTGCTTAGTAAGTAATAAATAATAAAAACGAAAGGGCAACAAGCTCAAAAATTCTTATATGGTGGTGCCCTTGAAAGCTCAAAAAAAAGATTTGGAAGTTGTGAAACTAATTGTCCGGATTAGTTCATTTGCTGAACGGATGTTTGTTGGCATGTTTTCAAATATTCTACAATCACAACATAAAAATACTAAAGCCATCTTCTTTTGCATCCGTTTTAAATATTTCCCAAACATGAAAAGAAAGCGAAATAGTGCCATAGGAACCTAAGTCTGAACTAAAAATGAGGGCTAAACAAATGAAATTTATGCTCGTTGTTACTCATTTCGAGCAGCCCTTCCCGTATTAAACTTATCAACAGTTGTTGTTGGTGTTGGAATGTTGCAAATATGGTGCGGGTGACTTTCACTAAATTTTGATGCATGCAAAGAAATTGGAGAGGGGTTGCTACGAGAAAGCGTGTTGTATATTTTATTTACGTACCGGTGGAGTAGACCTGTGTGCAGTCATCCGTTTTGTTGCTGACAAGTTGAAGTTGAGGCAACTCAATGGAGTAGACATCCAAGGGAAGCTCCTCATCCCACTCGAACACCAAATCTTCTGTTGTGTGAGACACTGTTGGTATGTGTGTGTAACTTATCAATCAATAGTGCTGAATATGCATAAAAATTACTAAAAGGGAAGAGCCAACACAAAACATTCTGTATGCATCCATGCTCTGTATTACACACATGTTATGTGCTTTTCTGCTTCATTTGTTCAGCCACCTCATAGCGAACTAATATGTTAAAATCTATGTTTAGCCCCGTGTGGCTCAATTTTTAAGCATTTCGGTTTTAAAACTATGAAGATTCATCCAACGCAGTGGCTTGGTTATGTTGTTGTGACATAAACTTTCATTATGGTTGAATAGTCGGCTCGCTCTCTCTCTCTCAAATTCATTTTTAGTGTGCTTACTCTTATAGATACTGAGTCCTGACTTTTGCAAAAAAAAAAAAATTTCAAGTGGATCTTAATCAATTTTTAAAAAAAACGTCATCAGACTTTCTTTTTGTCTTTCTGAATGCCCTCAATTTCATTGAGCAGCTTGGCTCTTGCCCTGTTATTTTTTAACACAGTGAAAATATTTAACGTAGTAACTTACAGCTTTCCATTTGCAGCTTGCACTCCTGCGTGTCGTGAGGATAGAGAGCAAAATTCATGGCGCAAGACAGAGTCAACGTTAATCTGCAAATTTTGATTAAATAGAGGTGAGTGGAAGAACGAAAATAACCACGTTATGCAGCAATTAAGGATATAATGAAGATGCTTATGGAGAAGAGGATAATTTTTTCCACCTACTTGACCATGTAGAGTATATGCTTATCCTTGTAGAGCCAGAGATAATGATTGGGAACTGTCATCGTTTGGAAGGTGACTGCTTTCGCGTTCTTGAAGAATGAGTCCGGTCTCCACATTTCCTGAAGCCATCCTACTTCAAGTAACCTGTTACAAAGATAGAGTAAGTAGAATCTTATTACGAAAGTCCTTAGTTATATATCCACAACCGAAAAGTTGCTAATTTTTCTTATGAAAACGATTCATTTTTTAACACTTCAATTAAAGAAAAGTGTTTTAGGTTTTTTACTCTTGACAACCTGTTTCCCCTTAGATATCATTAGGTTTATGAAGAGGTTGGGAGTAGCATATAATGTACTCAAGTAGAGAGATTCCCTTATTTATGGGGCAGTTAGATGGTCAGACGACAAACAAACTGGGGCAAAACGTACCAAAAGGAAAAGAGAGTTGAAAAGATGCTATTTTAGTACGACTTTCCCCTATGTAACGTAAATCAGCCCTTGTCGACTGAGAAGTTTGGGAGCTGAGCTAGGTATGCAAATAAACGCATGAGTCCATGTCAGACCAGCATCTCCACATTGCGAAATAACAGCAGCATAATAGAGACTCTCTATTAGAGAGTACAAGAAAATCTAGAAAAAGAAGGAGCCGGGAGCATGCTTCCACCACCTAACTCTATGAATCGTAGGTAAATGCATGGATTTATTGTTTTTACTGAGCTGCATGGATGGGGAATAAGACAAAAAATCTCGACTTTCCAACTAAACTTTTTCCGCCTTTTCTTGGAAACAAAGGGGCTCCTGTTAATAATATGTTATCAAGACAATGATATGTTATGTTATGACGTGCAATATAGTCCGCTTTCACCAGGCCAAGCAAAACATTTACTATATGTTACATAGCTGTTGATGTGTACGAACAGCAAAAGTGGAAAGACACAAGAACAAGATTAAGGAATCACAACAAGGAAGAAAGGAGTATCTAGCTACATTTCTTACTCCAACTTGTTGTTGGGAAAACGTGTTTCAAGGCAGAACATGAGTAACATTATTTTGAACTACGGTTCCGTCTTCCAACTAATAATACAAGGGGATTGCTGACATGTTAGAATTAACAAATTTAAGTCTGCTTTTTCTTATCTTAAATGTAGTTGTTGGAGATGCAGAGCTTTCAATGCAGTCTAATCGTAAGTTGTTTAGACTTCATCCTTCGATGCTGCAATCTGTCCGTATGCGTCTGTTGTGTGCACTCTCCTGACTATATTATACATTTTTTCAAATCGTCAAATTGCATTGCATGCTTAAAAGTTATGCACGCGCATATTTAAAAAGTCGCCCGATTGGCTGAAAATGAGCGTCGACACTAGTAATCCCAGTCCTAGTAATCCAAGTCTCAGTAAATTCCATTCAGCACCGTATCTGACTCAGCTTTATGCACGTCTATGATTGTAGAAACGTCTTGACAAGCCTTTATGATGATTGTAAAGTACCAAATGTCTGTTTTCAGATAGGTCAATTCAGGAAGCAGACATTAGGGATACGTAAATACTTTGCCATATGCTAAATTAAAACAAAACTTTTGGCAGTTGTGTATAATACGTTTTGCATTGCATTGAAAAAGGCTGCTGCGTTTGTTCACTAAAACAAAAAGCTCTCTCTGCCAAACTGTCGACGCACCAATATTCCAACTTCTTATCTAGCGATACCACTTGACTCTGAGTTCTGTCCTCCCACCACGTTAACATATGTATCATGTATCAAGAATGGAAAATGGATTGGAAAGTAGGAAAGTAGCATTTTCATTTTACTGCAATGGAAAACGTTCCCTTTTGTTATGGCATCAGGCACGCCATGTTATGCCCTTTTGACATAAAATCCCAAACTTGAGTATTTATTGTTGTGAACATACCTTTATCTTTATCTGCGTAATATACAGAAACCGAAGTAACTGGTAAAGTATCATAAAATGCGAGAGAATAGGAAGAGATGAAGACAAAAAAATGCAAAAGGCAATCTTCTTGACTCCTTTCCCGTTTGTACGTGTAAGTTATCCCTCTTTCCCGTTTCTATTCCAGTTGGAGCAAACAATTATGTAATCGAGACAGAGAGAGAGAGAGAGGAGGATCGAAACTCTCAATTCAGCACAAGATTCATTCCTCTTCTCTTCTAATTCTTTTCCTATTCTGCAACGTCAAAAATGCATGTAAATCTTTCTCTATGCAACAAAAAAAACGGGACTAGGATCCTGACATGACAGAAATATATAAATAGACACTAGTCGAAGAAATAACAATGGCCATGTTATAGCTCTTCTCTCTGCCTTGAGTTCTAACATTAGAAACGAAAAAATGCTTATCTTCGCTCCATAAACTACTCAACACTTTCCTCGGAGCAAGTCAAGTACTAAAAAAATACAAAAATCTGAGTCAAAAGTGCTAAAAATATGAATAGAAGTAGTCCGCTACTACATTATCCCCCCTTGTGAGCACTTTGCTGGCATAAATAGATTGAATCACGGCAGGGTAGCAGTACTAGCAGTGCCAATATAGTGCCCTACCTACAACTTTCACTCGTGCTTTTTACTATTGTTCATTTTTCGCAAAGGACATTCCATTTCGAACTTTTGGCAATGTCAGTATTATACTTATCGGTTGAGAATCATTGGAAACGTACTTTCAGAGGCTGACATGGCGAATTTCATAACATACCGTAGTAGTGACACTACGCAACGACCTCACCTGGATCAAATTTGAAAAATAAAGCGGAAGATAAATTTATATGATACGGGGAAAACAATTGAAAATGGGACCCCTTTCATTTTATCCCCGTTTCCATCAGCCCTCATAACGAGTGTTTTTGGAGGCGTAAGTTGTCCCATCCGTGCATTCATTTTCTCTGTGATAAAACTAATAGTTACAGCCGTACTTCGGACATCCATACTGCATGCATGCATATCATATTTCTCACCCGTCATCCCCATTCTTTCAACTTAAGGTAATTAAACTGTTTCGCTACTATCCCGTCATATTTAGCTTACCTCACCTCACTTCAGAAGCTTGGAATTATTGCTTGTATCATGCTAATGGTAATATTATTCATTTGAGTTCACTACAACCTTAACTTACTGCTGTCTTCACTGGAGATGATGGTCCTTACTTTATAAGATACTGCTGTGCTCATCATTACAGTCACAGTTACATACATAATATAACAGTTCTCTTGACTATAACGTTTCCATTTCTATTATGATGGTGATACTTGAAAAAACAAAAAAAAGTAGGTGAAAAAATAAAACTTTTTTTCTTCTCTTCACCAGTTTCACGGGAGTTAACTATTCATTCATAATACATAAGAGGTTGATTATATTGGGCGAGGAGATGACATGATATGATGGCGAAAATGAAACTCAATCTTCCAACTTTCCTTTTTATTTTCTTAGCTAGTTGCAAAATAAATGAGATAAAAACTAGTTGAAAAGTCAACAAGTCATGTTTAGTGGGTGAGTGGGCTATCCTCTTTAACAAATTTACACCATTTTGTAAACACCCTCCTGCTCTCAATTTTGCTTACACCCTGTTGGGAGAGGGGTTTCATGCATAATACACAAAATAATTCATTTTACGGGAATAATCATACTTGTTTATTCTGGCTCTTGTTTCACTCTATTTTACGGCTGAAGGAATTGTGTTTGCTGCTATTACATTATGGTGTTTTACGTTGTTCTTAACAGAAATGAAGATGATACTCAAGATCTGATAATAAACCCTTCAACCAAAAGTTTTGACTACAATGCTTTCCTCCACATCTTTTGTGCTCAGTGAGTCAGTCATGTCCCTTTGGGTTAGGAATTATAGCTAACAAAAAATAAAGGAGAGTGGCCCACAGGGAAGAATAATATCATATATCATGAGGTTTAATGAGATTTTTTCTTTCTTAAACTCTCAAGGAGAAAGACAATACGGGAGTACGTGGTGTGGTATTTATTATGGATCCTTTAAATTGTGTAAGCTCCGGGTGTGTGTATGTGTACCTTACAAAAAAAATAAATTATGGGCTATTATCAAGTTAGTTCATTACGAGAATGATACACAATTTAACAACTCCTCTTTTGCCATTCTTTACTCTAGTTTGACGTCCGAAGAGTGAATTAAGAAGGAGAAAACGGGAGGGGGGAGAATAGAGGGTTTCTAAATTGGTTTTTGTACTGTAGATAATATATTATGTTGTGGAAGAGGTTTCGCACATGTAAATATTAGACTTACACTTATGTTATATGCTATATCATTATCATACATGAATTACAAAACGGTGTTTTAGGCAGTTTTGCTATCCTTTAAAAATAAAGATATGTTTCTAGAATTGACGTTTTATCAGAAGCACTTGTGCACTCAAACTATCTCATTTTTATGATACGTAGCTGTAACAAATTCAGTTATAAGCATGCAGTAAGTACATAAGTTCAGACGATTTCCACACTATTCGAATTTGATTTTGGCACTTCTTATACCGAATTGATTGATTTTTTGTTCCTAATAGAAAGATAATGTAAAAGTAATAGGTCCGACATTAGGTTGGGTAAATAGAGACTGTGTTGCTGGGACAATCTGAAAAAAAAAGGTCAAAATTTTTTCAGTCAGTTTTTAACCCATTGATCTCAAATTCCGATTTTCCCTTTTCTCGAACATATATCATGCTTTCAAATAAATAGTTTTGTGGCTCAAGTATATGCTTCAGTGGGTTGCAAGCAAGTTGATTTTAGTTGAACTCTTAAGCTTACAACAAATTCTATTTTGGGAAACGGTCAAAGAGGCCCTCTGGGGAATCGGTTGGTTGATGTACATAAAAAGATTCAGGTCATTTGGTCAAAAACTGACAGAAAAAATCGTGACATTTTATTTTCAGGTCACCCCAACAATACAGTCTCTACTTACCCTACCTTATATTGGTCACAATCCACTTACATTTACATTGTCTATCTATTAGGCACCATGAATTCGGGAGATGGTGTTTGAATAGTGACGAAATCGTTGGAACATAATAAAATAACATTTACCTGTACTCTGCTGTCATATTCTCAGGAAGTTTCAACCGATGGTCTTTCCACTTTTGAGCAAAGAATATATCCGCTGCATACGTCTGTAAACAACAAAGTGTTTAAAACCGGTTCCATGGTTTGCTGTGTGTCTTTGACCTCATGGTTTGCTCTTTGGCGTAGTTGGCGATTCGCTTACCATCGAGTATTCATTAATGGAATCTAGACCCATGACAGTGACATGAAAGCTGACTTTTGTTGGATATCCTTCCAATTTGGGTGGCCTCATCTTATCATACAGGTTTGGATCTGGAATGATATCCCTAAAAGTGAGAGGTTTTGACTCAAAAACTTCCGGTTCCTCCAACATCTTCGGTGTCGGCGTCGTTGTTGGCACCAGAGTGCAGAGTCTGTCCACAGGCGGAAACGTTAGTATTTATGAATGTAAGAAACTAATTCAATGTGCAAAGCGGCAGCACAAACCCATTGTTGTAATTGTTACACCGTGGGTATCATAACGGTTTTTGGTTTGTAAGAAAGGAAAAGAACAAAAGCGTCCATTGAAAAGAACTCATGGAAAAAAATATTTCAAGCATGAAAATCAAAAACAAATGGAATACCTACGTACAACCTAGTTTAGTCAATCTTGCCTTGCAATCAACAGTATAAATTTTTACTAAAGATTAAATTTTCATGACAAAGCTCATATAATAAATGTTAATGCTTCACGATGGGGACAATAATTTGAAGCAGGAATGAAACAGTTCATTTTTAATCTCCTAAAAATCTCATTTCTTATATATCTTGGTTGAAGCTTTTGTTGATACAGTTACAGAACACATTAACTTGTACTTTCGCGTATTGTTCCAAGAACCAAAGCACAGTTGTCATTTTTGGTGATACAACCATATGAATACTCAAGTAGACCACATGTGGGCTTGCGGTCCTAGTTTTTCTTGCACAACAACAACGAAATAGCAATAAATTTTACCATGAAAGTGGTGTTTGGGATTTGCCAAGATGAATTTCAACCTCCTTGAGGATTCATGTCGGCGAATTATAATAATTTTCCTGATATAGTTTTCTCATTTCTCAAGATGCGAAGTACGTAGGTGAAGCTATAGAGCTGCTACTTTCAATTTCACTGTACTATTGTAAGAAGACATGAATTCATTACAATTTCAGGGGTAGTTCGTGCACGCACCATCGCATCCTGTCATCAAATCATCTGAGCGCACTCAATTCTCTGTACATTCATACTCTGGGTATATCCAAAGGAGTTGCCTGGCTAGCATAATAAAACGAGACTTGAATGAAATAAGGCTTCTTCAGATATGACAGTTCCTGGGTTGCACATAATATTTCGTTTAAATAGCAGGACAGCAGATCGTAGGTTGCGAGTACTCAAAAATGCTTAAAACAAAGATATAGAGTCGAGATGAAAGGAAAGAAAATCCATGGATTACCTTGGGATTGGCTACATGTCAAGTACACTCTATGTTGGGTACATCTTTTTTAAATGAATGGTATTTGCAGTATACATTTCATAAAAAGGTGAGTAAAATTTATTAGTTGTGCAGGTACACGCTCCAAATCTCATGTTTGATGGTGCGGTGCATTACGCTGTTATTAATTTTAACTACCTGCTTGACAGTTCCGCTGTCTAATTTAGCTGTTTCAAGTTAAATTGAGTGTAAAACTATGTAACCCTTTGAAATAACCTCTTCAGTCGGTTTTTCATAACTACTATATAATATCATTTCATAACATGGAACAAAATTAGGGTAATTCAGTAATTTTTAAGCTGGGCGTGGAGGGAACAAGAGGATCAGGCCCGAAGAGGTCTCTCTAAGGGCTACCGCATCTACTTCAAAATTACGTTAGTATAAGGTCTGTGGTGACTAAGCTTTCTGACTACAAATGACTTGAGACGGGAACCTGGGAGAGAAAAAGTCATTCGAAAACTGGAAACCTCATTTGTTTTTTCATCTAACGCTCATTTCCCTTTACATATTCTCATATAGAAATCAAAAGTTTTTATGGTTAAAAATATGCCCTTGTACGATTCCTAGGATTTGTTAGATTCCCAAATGAATCCTGACATTTAATTGAACGGTACGTCCCCGTGTACTGTGTACAGTTGTGGAAATCCCTGTTTGCCAAGACAATGCATAAAATTGCATGGAAAATAAGATGGAAAACTATAGTTGTTCATTCATGCACATCACATTCAGACATATCGAGCGAGATAAGAAATGCATGGATGCATGCATACATTCCAAGGTTCACGTTTGCATTACTTATCAGAACAAGAAGCGTCTATGGGGAGCAAAACTACAAGTACAAACCGCATTTGGGTCACACAACTTGCTTCATCTTCGCATCTACTCTGTCACAACTACGTGCCTATGACTACTCCTTTTTTACGAGACAAGTAAGTAGTAGTTAGACAAAAAGAAACGTGAGAAAGAAAGAGTTGTATTTTTTCGAATGAAGAGAGAGGAAAGTTTATTTTTGTGTGACTTACTGAGCTGCGGATATGAGAAGAGACGGGTTGCAGGATATGAGAATGAGAATCGTCGCAAACACAATGGGTGAAAGGTGGGTGAATGAAGAATGCAGACGTGAAGGGTATTGATGTTGATGATGATGACGACAGTCATCTTGGCGGTGATGGTGATGAAAGCAACAGCAGACGTTTTTCCGTGTCATCCTCACGATTTATTAGTATTTCTCTTTTTTTCAGTCTATCTCTTTGCTATTTGCGTGGGAAATAAAATGCATATTATCCATGTATGAAAAGAAGTTATGAAAAAGAATAACTAACTATGAAATCATCAAGCGGTACAGAAGAGAGGATCAAAGATTTTGCAGTGATAAAGGAGAAATATGGTAGATCACAATGATAGCGAAAAATGCATGACATGTATAATGACTGTGGGAAGATAAAAGTCAACTGACTTTCAACAACTCAACGCTACAATATCCACTCTCCTTCTTTGTAATGATTCATCTGAGAAAATAAATTGAGTGACAAAAAAGTCGCTTTCTTTTGATCCCCTGCATCATTGCAAGTATCTACAACGTTAATTGTGAATCGGGATGGGATGAGGTGCTGAAGATGGCGAAAATAAATAGAAAAAACGGAGAAGGTATACGATGATGATATGAAGTAATAATTTTGCTACCGGAAATAACTGTTATTACTCATACTACTCATAAAAGTAAGTGTGAATAAGGATGATAATGGAGAAGAGGAGTGGAATAGCTCGTTCAAAACAATTTTCGATTAACATATTGGGCCCCTTTCCTGTTTTTTATTGTCATTATTATTATTACTACGATTTCGTAAGCAACAAAATACGGACTCACTCACATTATTCTTAATCTCATTACTTGTTTCCGTGATTGTCAACTTCCGTTTCCCTTTTCGGTATGAAAAGAGAGGAGAGCAGTGTTTTCTTGTTGTTGTTCTGTTAGTGTTTTTTCCCAATACCCGACGGACTGTAGGATGCAGCCAGGGAAGTAGCGGAAAATGGTTTATTTGTCTTTCCGAAATGGGCTGTTACCTTGCTTCATTCAACTTTGTGCAAATACCCTGTGAAATATTGTTTGATTGTATTATCCACCTATTTCCTCTTGTGTACTACGAAAGTTCAAAGAGCCACAAAGGAGAGCCTCAAAGGGATTTCTTTTTTATCTTTGAGCTTCTTCTGCTTCAGTTTGCCATAATAATAATAATGATCAAGATCATCTTTTCAGTTTTTCACGGCTGTCCTCGCCATAGTCTACTTGAGTTGACGGGATATCACCTTCTACAAAAGTTCTATTAGCTGTTGTTTTTGTAGAGCGTACATAAACCCTTTTTGTTTCGGCAACACAACACAATTGCACTACTAGAAAAAGTTAAAGAATGACAGCCGTTTTTTATTTAGGACGACATGATCATTCGGTGTGGAAGTCTATAAGGAAAGTAGTAATGTTAATCAGGCTTCAGAGAAAGTTGTCTCAAGTTGTCCCAAACGCATGCATGGGAAACAGGCTCGTTCCTACCAAAACAACAGTTGCAGCTCACGGATATTCCCACCACGGATTAAGCACATGGAGAACTTTTTTTTACACTTAATTCATTAATCACAGAGCGAAGCACCAGAAGACGTGGTAGAGTTACTCAAAATGGGTTTGTGAATTGTAACTCGGTCACAGTATCTGGTGGAAACTCAGTTTATTAACAACTTGCTAATGGTTTTAATTTAAACTTGTCCTTCTGAATGTACTAGCATGACCTTCTGTATTTGGTGAGCTGATTAATTAATAATTTGAAGCACATCTGAGCAAGTCATTTGAACGTGTAACTGAGCTGACTCTGCAGCTGGTTGCATGTATAGTTGCAAGAGTAGCATGAGAATGTGTGGAATGGTGAATTATGAAGGAACGCGTTGCGATGTAATGCAGTTGTGTTTTTCACTGGAGCAAAGCCATGTGAGCTATGAGAGGATGCACGTGTGTGAGAGTGAGGCAGTGTTGCTGTCGGTGCAACTGCTAACCAGACAATGAAGTAAGGAGAGGGAAAATATGTCCATAAAATGCTCCTTTCTTTCCCTTCTTAAATGATGACAAGCACGCACTCCTTCTCCTTCCTTTAGAGATTCCACTTTAGGAGAAAAAGCTGAGACCAAACACTTTCTTTTCCGTTCACTCTCCTAGTTAGTTCCTTTGCACAGATTTGCAGGGTGATGGGATGCTGATAGGGTTACTCCTACTACTTTCTTTTGGTTTGGTACAAACTCGTCCTGCAACCACCAAACACACGAGAACTATCATGAGCTTCTGAACCTCAACCACATAACACTACTACTTTGGTAATATGGGGTGTAGGCTACTATTACGTATTATGATGCAACAACCAACTGGGCATGCAGTCAACTCGACTACATTATTACGGCACGAATCCAAATAAAATTCCACTGAAAAAAAAGAGCCCGTTCCCTCGACTTGTCTCAGCGTGGACAAAGATTAAGGGTCCTTGCACAAAATAAAGTTTATTATGTACATTGCACTGGCAAGCTTAGTTAGTGGTCACTTTCATTCACATCTACTACCACACATATAGCAGAACCGTGTTAGAAAAGCTATTAAATGAGAACTGCAGAAACTTGGTTGGAATGTGCCCGAAATGCATTACATTACCTGACTCTGAAATTGGTAATAGGAGCGTAAAGCAGAAATAGAAAGTAGTCGGGAAGAAAACTATGGTACAGAATAAATATGTTGGAGTTTGCATCTTTTAATGCCAATATTGGCAATGACCAAGAGAAACTTTTGGGAACAAGTTGGAAACTCGTAACCTTTAACACATTATATTTTACTTAATTTCAGCCCCCACTTTGTTGAAGCTCAGCTCCACAACTAGATTCAAACTTTTACACAACCTTGTCGTTTCTTTTACTCATCATTTAATACGATTAGCTATTCCTACAATTGGTGTAGCGACATCGGCAATTTAAAATGTATCGATTTCTAAACAGATACAGTTTCCATTCACACCCAATACAAGCATTTAGCCGAAGGCATCCACAAAAATCAGTTGAATGACAGCAGCTGTATCTGACCTTTTTTGTTGCGACCTCCATTTAAATTAATCTCATGAAATGACGTCGTAGCTCGTAACGAGCTGAGTAGGAGAAAGGCTCATTCGCCCAACAAAAAACAAGAGATATTGACTTGATGGCTTATCGTATCACTATGATGTTACGCTCTCATGTTTCTTCATTTCCGGAAATGAATAGAAAGCTTTAGTTGCTTGCAATCCTGAACAAGTGCTTCCTTTTCACTTTGAAAGAATAAATGTAAGGGATTCTCTGAACTTGAGAGCAAACCTAATGTGTTTACAACTCCTCTTCTCCCATCAACTAATTTCCCGTTGCATCGGATTCCCTTCACGGGGAATTTACTCCAGGAAACAACGGACTAAAACTAAAGAAAGAGCATTTAAGACATTGCAACCTGGAGGCAGATGGTAATTATCTTGATTCATTCAAGACGACGAAGACACTGAGACACTCTAGAAAAAAGGTAAGTAGGGGAGGACGACGAGCAAACATTTTATATTTATTCCGAAACACTTTCCTTCCTTCATTATTATCATCCTTTTGCTGAAATGGTAATTTAATTTACAAGTTTAGAATTGCCCTCATAAATTTTGCTTTCAAAGGGAGATTACGACTCGTGTAATGAAATTATTACCATTACGAACCAAATCAGTTCAAGTAAAATGAACAGCGTGTCTGCCAACAAAACCAGTAGTAAATATTAGCAAGACACTTTAAACGAGAATACTTGGTTTAATAGAGACATTCTGCAAAACGATTTGAGCAACAACTGCTCTCTTGCAATCTTGCACACATTTTTTATCCATATTGTTCATTGCCTACAAACGTAAAATTGTGGAGCATTTCATTTATTCAGCGTCACTGCATAAAACTGAGGCGTCAAAGATCTCATTGCGGAAGTTTTAAATGACTTGTTTTCGATTTCTGATTTCATATTGAGTACTTTGAGAGTGAAGAAACTCAAACACGGGCTATAAATTCAGTCATAAGCAGAAAGAAGGTATAAGTCATAAGTCATAAGTCAAGTACAACTTTGTGAGGTTGTAAAGTATGTATGATATTTGATCGGAATGTACGTAGGGTTAACAATTTACAGCCATACTTAGTTTTTAAGGTGCCCACAGGAAGGGACTTGTGGTGGTGTCATGGGAGTTCGGGTAAAAGCAGAATCGTAGAGCTACTTGTATTACATATTAACTACTTTCCTTCCATCCGTGAAGAGCTTAAGCTATATCCCTACACACTTGCCGTACATCATCCGATATTATTACCATCAAAAACTTTATCCTTCACAGCTCTTCCTAAAACGGTAGACGTGGTCGAAATACAACGGTAAGCAATTACCAATAAGTCATAAGTAAGATATACGGGCGACAGGTGAAAGCATGTGGTTCTGTAAGTTTCAGTTTGGCCTTTTAAAAATTGTTCATGAGTACATACATTATAGCAACTTTCCCACGTATTTCTCATGGGGTGGGAGGGAGGTGTAAGGACAAAACAAAGAAAACCTTCGAGGATTAGTACACTGATGGCGTGTGGGAACCCGTTTGTTGAGGTCATTGAATGACTGCTCTGGTGATTTTTGAGAATGGCAAGGTATCACTAGAGACAGACGGGAAATATCCCATCCATTTCGAAGACATCAGTGTGTAATCAAGTTTGAAACAAAGTTAGTGTAGCTTTCAAGAGAGAATAAGTAGCAAATATCCCTTACTAAATGATCCACAGTTTCCTCATTTCATTGGCTACCGAAACAGGGTTACTATTTCACAATGTCAAGGAAATGAGTTGAACTTATTGTGAGAGGGGAAATGTGAGGCACAATATTGGACGTTCAGTTTTCCAATCTTTCCTTCCTCCTATTTTCCACTTCCCTCTGGTTCCTAACAGTTGAAATCAGGAAACAAGACTAGCTGGAAGATGAACATTGATGCTATAGTTAGAAAGGATATGGTCCAATTTCCCAATTACGTGACTTTGCCGCAACCACTAAAGCAAAGGAAACCGAACATAAATAACAGTCGAAAGCAAACCAATTAGGTCATTAGTTGCCTTTATTTATTTCGACGGGGGAAAATGACGCAATGGAATTGCATAGTCCTTCAAACATACTGATCCGTGGCTTCACAACTTGTATATCTAGGCAAGCGAAAGAAGATTGTGTTTACGGATGATGTTTTGACGATAGGAAAACGGAAGTAATCTAAAGAAATTGATAAAGCCTATTCTGTTGCAGGTATACACATACACATTTCTGACATTGTTCCCCATACAAGCGCTTCGACGACACGCACAGGTCCTTTGATGATTATGAAAGACAATCAGCTTGAGTGAGCAGGATGCTGTGGACGATGGGAAGAGGAGAGACAAAAAGGGAAGACGTAGAGGAGGATACCGTTACGTTGAGCACAGTTAGTCTTTAAGACAATGGAGTTTTAAGTACACATTATGAAAAATGCTTCATAAACCAAACGAGTCGGGATTTACGGGGAAACCGACTCTGCTCTTGCTCTACTCACGTCAGAATATCATGATGAACGTAATCCTGGACTCCGATCTTTGTATACCAGGCACTCTGCCCAACATCATCATCTTCATTCAGCAGAACAGAGCACCGCTCTCCTCCCTTGCACAGTGAGTAAGAGTTTCCAAACCCAAATCATGCGAGATGCATGTTAAATGACAAGTATTTCGGAGATTAGCAAACAATATTGAAAATGGAGCAGCATTATTTTATGTATGATCAAGAGGGTGAGTGTATAATGTGAAATGTAGTGCGTTTCTATGACTCCGCATTGAAAGGGAGAGGAGAAGAAGAATAGGAATCTCGCTCGGAAGTGTGTAAAGTGAAAAAAAAGGACGAAAACTTGAAAGCAAGCAAAGATGAGAAGAAAATAAAAGCAAAGTTGCAAAGCAGTAGGGTGGCTCCTCCAAGCTTGTGATGATGATGACGACGATGGTCGGATGCTGAGGTTGGAAAAATTCATAAGGACACTTGACAAGAACCTGTCGACTACGTCATACAATCGTTATATGTGTGCATAATCTATAGGAAAAATAGCCTGACAATGCTTGATCGTCAAGGAAAAAAGTTTTTTCAGTATTTCGCCTCCCCAAAAATATGCATGCATACATTACATACATGTATTCCCCAACTATGCCATGCCACCGTATGAATAATGATGATAAGAGGTCGCTTTTTTCCCTTTACAATTTGCTTTCTCTCCGGATTCTAAAGAATAATTCCTTGTTTCGTCTTCTTGTTCTCATTGTTGTTTTTAGTCATACCAAATGGAACCATGTATGGTATGCATGTAGTATGAGTAACGCTAATTTCCAGTCATTCATCACCATATCGTACTCCCACTCCTAGTCGTGATACCATCAACATTTATACCTGTAGAAGATCAGAGAAGAGAGGATTGTCATTGTTTTAATCCCATTTTAAAAAACAGAGCCGGCTCATTAGCACGTTAAGAGGTGAAATGACGCAGTTTCGAGTTTAAGCGGGAGCGGTGCGTCATTAGTCATTACAGATGCACACATACAGAGCTCGACATATGGGAGCCCTTGAAAACTTCACCTGAAGCTATTTTCGGACATTTTTCCGACCCACCCTTCAGTGTAGAGGAAATTGAAATTGGAGGTGGATACAAAAAGGGTTTGTCTTCAAAGTAAAGACGATTCTCAAGCAGATAGAAAAAAAATGTGCATGAAATCATGATGATGTTCGATCGAAACTTCTTGACTGGATGTAGACTTTCACTTTATCTAAATAACGACTTTCTGGCGGAATAAAATAGAATGATATTCATAATACATGTTCAATAGCTACCTACATGGTTTTGTATGTACATTGTACACTCGTATTACATCCTGCTCAAGTGTCCTTCACCGTCTTTCTTTTATGCTTTCATTCTTGACTGATGGAACCGGGGAATTTAATATATACATTGTATGGTATACCATCACATCACGCATCTCAGAAACATTTCTTCCACTTTTCCCCCGTTCCCTCTAGATTATGATGGGTGAACGAGAGAGGAAAGAGAAAGGGACGCGTGGATGGACGGATGTAAAAATCTGTAATCTTTGACACTTCTCCAGTTTGTCCACAAGGGGAACAAAGTTTATTTTCAAGAATATTTAGCAACTTTTTCCTCACTTTTCTCCTTCTTTTTTTCTCCAAGTGAGCTAAAGGGTTGTTGACAATGGTATGCTATGGTGCATCCTCAGGCACTCATCATCTTCCCCAGTTGGTTGAGGGATAAAAATAGAGTTCTTTAGAAGCCTTGTTAGGTACTCACTCCAAACTATTTTTGGGGTTTGTTCTCTGCGGTTGACGAACTACAAATCGACAGCATATGTACATATTTTTGACTTGCTTCGACCCAATTGACTTTTTAAACAAACGGATTTTGATTAGGATTACTTAATACAATATTATCCAAGTTTGCATCAGGACATCCAATTGCTAACTGATCAACCAATGGGGAAACGTGAGACTCTCTCTCGGCTCAGCTTACATTCCAAATTGTGAAAGTGCGTACTTAACGAACTGTGAAATTGAAAATGTAACAAAAAGTTTCTACTCAATTTTACACGAAAAACTCTACCGTTTCCTCTTGATGCATGTTATGTAAATATGAAATTTATGCAGCCTCAAATTCCCTTCCCACTCTGGATGATACTCTTATGCTCATTACTGCGATTACCTTCTGCATACATTTAAATTTGATGCTACAGGAAGACCCCTTTTATATATTCAGGTGTTGTTCAGATTTTTGTTCCAGATAAACATTTGTAATGCGTCAGAATGGTTTATCTTATCGGAAATGATATATGCGACGATAAATTTAAAATGCAAATTAAAAGAAGAACGTGCAGTTACGTTTCGGCTCTAGGTACGTTGCAATACAATATTGGCAGCTATATAGCTGCGTATATACACACCACCAACATACTACATTGATTCTGGTATCACAAAAAGTGGTAGTGGCAGTAGTGTGCAGGCAGGTTAGCTTCATATCATAATACCCAAGACAAGGAGGGGAGTCGTGTCATATTGGGCTTCTCATGAAAACCATCAGCGGAAACTTTTGAGATGGTCCTCTTTATCTGTTTTGAGTTTTAGATTTGCTTGCACCTTAAAAACATTACCTATGCTTTAAATTATTTATTTTCAAAGGCATCGAACCATCTACTTCAGTTTTCATACCTACCATGCTGTTATAGCAACTCAGATTAAATTATAATCACCGTTATTTGTGTCCAATTTCATTATCCATTCGTGACAATAGTTGAGCTAGACACACAGGTAGGACTTGGCAGCCGTCCCCTGTGACAAAATTATTATGTGTAGTAATGAACTGGGCTCCTTCCTCAGTAACCCCAAACGTGGGCAGTGTACCAAGACCAACTTCCTCTGACCAGGCAAATGCACTCCGAAAAGAAAATGCGTCCCTCGCAAGTTTTTACTCGTCAATTGCCTTATCCCCTTCCTCCGGCGTTGGTGGCAGTTTGGCCACAGTGATGGCTGATGATGTAGACGACGATCCCAGACCTTCCACTCCAAGAAACTCGTCACCCGCTCAGCTCGGTGATTTTGACGAAGCTGAAGGAAAGCATGATGATCTCCTCGTTTTCGGCTATGAATGCAAAATATTTCGGGATGACGAAAGAGCTGAGTGGGTAGAGGAGCAAAAGCATTTAATTCCATGGATGGGAAATCCACAATTGCTCATTGATCGATATGATTGTCGAGGGGCGCTCATGGATATCTCCAGATTTGAACCTGGATCATCCTACCATCACGATGAAACCATCAACAACTCCTCTTCTGAATATTACGAGATTGTTGGCAGTGGTTCTCCGCGGAGTGCGGAAGCCCTGGAAAAAGAGTTGGATGAAGAGCGCTATAAAGATCTCAATGAAGATGTGGACTATGATGAGCGAGCCTTTCAGCGAGGTACGTTAAAATCCAGAATGCAAAACACAAACTGCATCCAATCCTTCTTCTGCAAAAGAAGACAGTGGTCAATGAGTGGATATTGATAAGCATACATGACATGACGGATTGATATTTTGTAGAGGAGGAATACAAGAGATTACAAACGGCAATGAATGGAATTATATCGGAGTCGAAAGGTGGGAGCAGCAATAATACGAGAAATTATAACGCCTTCCAATATGAATACAACGAGAAAAACCACGACATTTGTATTGGGCCAGAACCTAAAAAGTTGCATGAAGAGGATTCACCTTTTGTCAAACCAGTGGGCCTTTATATTCCTGAAGAGATTGCCTTAGTAAGTTTATTACCTATTGAGCATCGTACAGGCTAGTAAACTGATTATAACAACTATATTTGACTGTATTTCTGTTTTCACAGCCGAAAACAATGAAAAATCACGCAATCATCGGGAAGACTGCCAAGTTTATTGCAAGTCAAGGCAATCAAATGGAAATTATTTTGAAGACTAAACAGGCTGGAAACCCACTCTTTGATTTTCTAAACCACAGCGGAACACTGAATCCTTACTACAAGTTTATCGTGCACGCTATTCGCACTGGCATATATCGTCCGCCGGTAGAAGATGATTCGTCAAATTCTGTTCATGGTAATAATGGAATATATCTTATATGCTTGTGTAGACATTTAATTATAAGGGAAAGAGTTTTTAATTTCGGTTTACACCATTATTACAGATTGCAGTGGTAGCGAGGAAGATGCTGACCACACGTATCTGCATCCAAGCCTTTTTCGAGCTAACAACTCGATCTCTTCATCCCTCACTCTGGATGCCTTTGCAGCATTCACTTCTGCTAACTCGGCAACTGCCCCTCCCCGACACAACGCGTACACGATGCTAGTTTCCAAAATAAAGGGAACTAACTCTCCAGATAATATTTCATCCGCATACAATAATAATACAACAACAACATTATCATCATCATCACAAGTGGGTGGGACTCCAGCGGATCCTTACCAAGTTAATAGCTCCTACACTAATACATTTGGCTACAAGTTGCCCACTACTTTATCGTCAACACAGTGTGTTACTCAACCACCTCAGCAGCAGCAGCAGCGTCCACAGAAACAGCTCCCATCCACCCAAGATCAGCTAATTATTGAGAAGATGGCAAGCTACGTAATTAAGAATGGTGCAAACTTTGAAGTATTGGCGAAAACGAAAGGGGATCCCCGTTTCAGTTTTCTCAACCCTTCTCACGAGTATCACTGGTATTATCTAAATTGCAAAGAGAGGTTTAAGGCAGAGAGTAGTGCGGTGGTGGCTAGCAGTGAGTTTGTAACCTACTCAAGTGGGACAAGTACAACAAGCACCACGTCAACTGCTGCTCCATCCACAAGCTATGTGAAAAAGTCGGCAGCCGCTGAGTTGGCAGAGCTCAAGAGGAAAAATAGTGGATTGTCCTCAAAGAAAAGTATTAGCGATCAGTTGACAAAAGATTGTAAAAGTGGGGGTGGTAATGTTGCTGCGGCACTGCCTGCAGAAAGTGTATTTTCTCAGGCAAGCTTAGTTAAAGACAAAGATAAGCCTGTGATAAGATTTTCATCCAGTTTGAGTTTAAACCCACTGACTGGTAGCACTGCTGCAACGGGAGTAGTAGAGTCGTCAGCAGATCCCACATTGGAGATAGAGGATACAAGTCTTTCTTCCACTAAAATAAAGGGTAGCACTTGTAAAATCTTGTCGCCACTAAACTTTCCCACCTCACCGATCCATATAGACAGTGATAATGAGGATGATAAAAACGGTTGTACTAGTCCGTTTGATGACACTGGAGGGGGTAACACGACCCCTGCCTCGGATGATGAGGAACAGATAAAAAGACGACTAGAGAGGAAGCGAAAGGCAACTTTGTTTTTGCAGAAGTTGAGCATGAAAGCAACAGGCACGAGCACTCTTATACCACCGAAAATTGAAAAGAGTGAGCAGCCTGACCAACGAAAATGTATGTTTTATTAATGTATCAGTTTTCATTTGTTTGAAGAAATGAATAGAGCTCAAGTTTCACATGTGTTTTCTAAAAGCTCAAGACTGTACGAAGATACCCCAACCTAGCAGAAGTCAAGAAGGAGGCAGCAGTAATAGCTTGGGAACATCCTTAGGAGACTTGCTAAATCGCCGATTGCAAGGAGAAAGTCAGGAATCGCGAATCACAACGGGAAACGCGTTTTATGAACCTACTGGTGATTCCAATGACTTTCATGAAGGAACAAAGAGCTCAAATGCGAGTCATCGAAGGTCAAGCCGAAGCAGAAGCAGATCTCATGTGCCATCATCCAGAAGTCGACGGACATATTCATCGTCATCATCTTCATCCGGTGGTGGTAGTGGTACTCATTACTCAAAAAAGAAATCTTCCAAAAGAAAGCACAAAAAGAAGTAAGAGCAAATTATTAAACTTCAAAAAAAAAGGATGTATTAAAAACTATGTTTGTATCTCATAATATTATCTTTAACAGAAAAAAGAAACACGAAAAGACATCCCGTTCCTCATCCCGAAAATCCAAGAGAAGGAAATAAACTCGCTCAATGCAAAACGAAGCTCTAGCATTGTACTACCTCAAACCTCAAGCAATTTATGAAAATGATGTGAATCTTATTGGCCTTGTCCTTAATATGAGCACAATGTTGCCATAAGCTGGCAACTGAGGGACAGGAAATGTGTACTTGTAATTTTCAAGGATTGTTGTATATTTTTTGTTTTTATGGAAAGCAACACTTGATGATGATCTTGTCTTTAAGTACTTCAAGTGCTGGTCACAAGAAGGGAACGAAATAATTACTATTTCATAGTGATTTACTAGGATATGAAGGATCAAGTAATGTGAAACTGGCTTCACCATAATTGAAAAGTGTACAGAAGACAACTTACAAAAATCAATAAATATTCAATATTTATTACCGAAATATTTTACTAAAAACTCAATGCTCGTGTAATTTATGATAAGTTAATTAATTATGTATACCATAGAAATGGTAGGGTTTTCTAAACGATAATTGAGGACAAACTGAACATGTTATAATTCAAGCATAAAATTTATACCATCACGATCATTAAGTGCAACGCGGTGTAAATACGTTTATGAAACATTATCAGTACAATTAATAAATTACCTTCAATATTTTAGAATCTAGAGTTTGTTTAGGGAGTCGAGAAAGACAAGCAATAAACAAAAATTGTGAGAAACGAACAACTTTGTACTGCTCATGCAGGAGTCGTAATCATTCCTTATCATATATCATATCTTCATATCATATTTTCAGAGTGAGTGACATTTTTTGCCTTTTATCATTTTTAACTACAACTTGTTAACAGCCTATTGTTTCGTTTTGTCTGTCGCGTCAGACCGTCCGTTTGGGAGTACTTTAGGACTGATTAGCCTTTTCAAAATATTTTAACACTAATTGTCACTGAAATCTTAATTTGCAATTTACTTGACGTGTCCTTGAACCATTGATTGAGCGATTTTATTTAAATTTGTGAACGGATAGCATTACTTTGCTTTATTTTTATTCCCAAATCATTTTCAGTTACATTCCTGAGTTACAAGATTTTTTAACTGTGAAGTCGAAGCCTATGAAGCTGATTTGTACTCACATGCCAGGTGCCGTACAAAGTAACAAATAACCAACACTTCAGCCAACGTCGGTTAAATTCTGGAAAACTGTAAGTTTCCTTAGTACGTCTCCGAATCCCAAGGCTTCACTGCTTCCCCAATCAGTCGCAGAAAAGCTCAACAACAACCAGGATGTCATCGACACAATTTGGAAATGGTCCAATGGCAAGTAACAAAGAGAAAGCTAATGTATATTGTGGAGTTTTCACTAAAGTTGACAATCCCTCCCTCCTGATTTCCATTGTGGAAAAGAGGCTACCAATATCATGTTTTGTAAGTTGCATATAAACTGAATTATTTAGAATCACTTAACTTAATCACCTATCATATGATTGATTTGTTCATTGGCTACCAAGATATTGAATCAGCTAAAGGTCTACGACAAGTTTCTCAACTATTTGGAAATATACATGCATGAATCTGGGTCGGAATCAGACACCTGGATTTTGACAAAATTTTATCGAGAGGTATGACTTTATGACTACGAGCTTCAAATTTAAGTTGAACGGGCATAATTTAACTGGGCACTAGTGCATGCCTACTTATCAGGATTGGGAGCTGATGATAAGTATTTCCGCACCTGACGGCTCCATTTCAAAAGAAGTGAAGCAAGTTCTCACCTCCAGTGGAGTGATTGATTGGGCCAAGCCGTTCCAATTTACAGCATTGCAATCCCACGTTTCAGATTTGATCTTAAATATAAATTTCACCGAGTTTGGAAATATTCTTACCATCTACCCATGCTATTTGTTTCATATGGAGAGAGAAGATGCATTGCAGTTGGAAATAAGGTTGGAATTGATCAATGCTAACCGTTTCTAATATGTAAGATAAAACAATTGGTTAAAAACGTTTTATTGTTAAAGCCCACCTAATACCAATGTGAAGGTGAAATCCCTGGAACCAGAGGTTGGAACACCTTTCATAACTGAAAACTGGAAATATCGTAATGACAAAACTTACAAATTTGTTCGGCTAAGCATAGAACGGCTTCCTTCCGGAGGAGTTTATGTCAACACTGATGAAGACAGCGAGAAGCTAGTTTGCGGTGTCATTGCTCCAGGATTTGGCTTAGTGAGTATGCTCCACACAGATCCAGACCATAGACGACAAGGTTATGCGTCTGTTTGTATGAAACACATATTTCAACAACTAGCTCGTGAAGGACTAGAGCCATGCTTGATTTCTGATATATGTAACAAGACGGCAGTCAATTTTCATCGTAGTATGGGATTGCCCAATGTGGCAAGAGTAAATTACATTAGTCATAAATTAAATATTTAATTACAATTTCCTTGCCCTTCTAGGAAAAAGTTCAAATATTAAGGAAATAGTGCAGAGGACAAACAAAATGTCTAGTATTATGTTGTAACTCATGCCTGAAACTGATGTGCATTTTATTTGCCTTGACCCTAATCAATATGAGAAGACAACCGAGGGCGTGAAAAAACGTACTTGTAATGTTCAAAATTAATTGTATACTTTATTCCTACGAAAAGAAAATAGGATAGGAAGAATCAATAGCTTCCTCATGTTGCAAGAATGTATTGAAAACAATTTTTAAAAACCAATAAACATTACATATTTATTGCAGACTATTTTTATTTTTGAATGTTATTACTACGGTAAAAACGAATTGAGGACTCTGAACACTAAAGTTCAAGATCCTTATCCATCACGATCATCATGTGAGATATAACAAAAACATTATCTATACATTAATAAAGTCCCTTCCATATTTTAGGATTTGCTTAGCGGTTCAAAACAGACAGACAATCAATTTAAATTGGGAGAAAAGAAAATGACCGACCTTCGCTTTGCCGTGTTCATGCATGACTCGTTATCATTCCTTATCATCAATCATATCTTCATATTCAGAGTAAGTTTTCGCTTTATCATCATTTAACTACGAAGCCATATGATAAGCTCGCACTCACGTGCCACCAACCTGACCAACCGCATTAAGTAACCAGTAGAGCTCAGTCATTACCAGTTAACTTCTTTAAAAAATTCCAGTCTTCTCACAATCATAACTGTTTCTACAATCAGTCATAGACAACCTTGCTAGTTTAGGACCATAGAAGCACTCAGCTTTGTAACAATAAGAATGCCGTCGACACAAAATGGAAATCATCCAATGCCAGGGAAAACTGAGAAAGCTAATGGATATCGGGGTAGAGCTTTCACTAAAGTTAAGAATCCGTCCCTGCTGATTCCCATTGTGGAAAAGAGGCTGCCAGTATCCTGTTTTGTAAGTAGCATAATTACATACTAATCACTTAAAACACCTTAGCATATAGGAACTAACATGGTTTAACCCATTCACTGTCAAGATCTTCAATCAGCTCAAGTTCCAGGAGAAGTTTGTGGACGACTTGGAAATATACATGTATGAATCTGGTTCGGAATCAGACACCTGGATCTTGACAAAATTTTATCGAGAGGTATGTTTATATAAGCTAGTCTTATATTCAAGGGAAGCGATTTTTATTAACAAAAAACATGCCCACATGTTTAGATGAGCCATTTTTAATACGTCAGTTTATTTGAATCGCTTATCTTGAATAGGACTATATTCATAGATAAACAGATGAATGTAATTCAGCTGGGCGTAAATTTATGCATAATTGTCAGGATTGGGAGCTAATGATAAGCATTTCCGCACCAGAAGGCCCCATTTCCAACAAAGTGAAGCAGGTTCTCTCGTCCAGCGGAATAATAAATTGGGACAAGCCGTTCCTTTTTACAGCACTGCAATCCCACGTTACAGATTTGGTCTTGAGTATAAACTTTACCGAGTTTGGAAATATTCTTACCATCTACCCATGCTATTTGTTCCATATGGAGAAGAAAGATGCATTACAGTTGGAAATAAGGTTCGGTTGGATATATTATGGTTTAGGGCCAGTTAGCATCGCTTGTAATACTGATTAAAACATTTTTGCTTTGTTACAGCCCACCTAATACCAATGTGAAGGTGAAAACCTTGGAGCCGAAGTTTGGAACACCTTTCATAACTGAAAACTGGAAATATTATAACGATAAAACTTACAAATTTGTTCGGCAAAGCATAGAACAGCTTCCTTCAGGAGGAGTTTATGTTGGAAATGATGAAGACCAAGTCGAGAAGCTAGTTTGCGGTGTAATTACTCCAGGATTCGGCTTAGTGAGTATGCTCCACACGGATCCAGAGCATAGACGGCAAGGTTATGCATCAATTTGTATGAAACACGTATTTCAACAACTAGCCAGTGAAGGACTAGAGCCTTGCTTGGCCTCCGAAATATGTAACAAGGCTGCAGTCAATTTTCATCGTAGTATGGGATTACATAACGTTGGGAAAGTAAATTTCATTAGTCATAAGTGAAATATTTGACGTCAATTATCCAGAATAAAAGAAACAGTGGACAAACACGATATGTAGCGTTGTGTTGTAACTCAATCATAAAAATTCATAAGCATTTAATACGGCATAGCACACTTCACTGTCCTACATTACCCTTGCATGCACGTGCCACCGAGATATTCAAACAAGTTCTCTCCTTTGTGGAAAAATAACTTGACAGAACAGAAGAGCCTGTTTTGCCAACAACATGTGTGTATAAGGTGAGCTCTTCTCTAGCTGCTGGTTAGCACAGCTGGAGTTTGACAGTCGTTTTTCGAAAGTGTTCAGTGACACTTGGCATTAATCTTTTCATAGACCAATCCATCTACAGTTGACAGTGCGGCTGTGACAGGTATTTAACTAAAAGATTAAGACAGTCTTAGCAGTTAAAGTGCTCTTGATATGAGTAGTTAATTTGATGTTGTTGTTAGTTAGCAGCAATCCATCTACAATGTCTTCCACCGACGAGGGAAAGCCTGAGGGGTCCTCCGAGATTACTCCAGAGGAGAAAGGTGAAGAGAAAAGTCTGACCACTCCTGAGGAGGCGAAGGATAATGTTCCACTTTTCGACAAGTCAAAAATGGGTGAGTATAGTATTAAATTATCCAATATGTGCCAATCCCTATCATACCTTGATATTGGTAATTAAACAAGCTTTTATTCTACTAGGGTTCAATGATCGGGCATGGAATGATCCTCCGTCTTTGTTGATGAACTCATCATCTGCGAACTCGGGCCCACCAAGTGGTCGCAAGCTAAATACTCGGGTCGCATTTCCGTTGGACTCTGCCTCGTATCCGACATCTGATAACACAGCTAGAGCTCCACTGAACCCAAACGCGCCACCACCAATGGGAGGCTTCATCAATTCGTCTTCTAAGCCACCGTTACCTCCGCCTTCCCAGCCTTAATACTCAAATCACTAATCATCTCTCTTAAATTTGAATAATGTTGCTATTTTTCTAACCGTTACTCTTAACTTACTCCGCAGATGATGATTAATTCGAACACATGTTACCTCTTTCAGCAATCTAAATTCTGGTCATAATCACAGATCGTGCAAGGTTGTAAAAATTAATGAATGAATTTATAATGATGGTATGTAATGTGAATAAAGAAATGTTTTGTTATGTTGTATAATATATTGCAAGTTTACAACAACTTTATTAAATCGAATCACATATATTATAAAATACATCGCTAATGCGAACAAAAGGCTGAAGGAAACTACTGTTGACTGTCTTTAAAACTATTAAATTGCCATAGCTATAACAGCTGATTGAAACAAATACTGTTAAAATCTAAATCAGCATTTCGGATTTAGACTTCTCGTCGAATCAATTGCTAAATTTGAACTTAATTGCTAGAATCTTTGATCTAAATGACCAGGATAGTTAGTATAGACAGACGGACTGAAAATTCCGGCGAAATTAAGACTCGCTGAATACTATTAAGTTTGTAAGAATACAAACATATTATACTAATATAATTGTAAATATTTAATGATTTACCCGTTGTTCTTGATCGTTCTTAATTATGAAAATAAAATATTAAAAGAAAGTACTGCCGCTGGAAGCACTACGAAAACGAATTTGAATTAGAATTCTCGAACTGGATTGAAATCGTTGTTAATACGCGCCCATTTAAATTGATTTGTATGTAAATTATGAGACTTTGGTGAACTACAAAATGTTGACTCAATCTAATACTGCACACATTTCTATTTTGTTTTAAAATGTTACCCTTTCCATAAATCGTCGTGGTTAGGCGATCTCTTGTTGTAAAATCTCCAAAAATGTTGCCGTTGACACGTCGAAAACTACTTCTATTCTATTCTAAGGTACATAATTATGTAAATGTCTAAAAAGTTAAATCAGGAAAAGCATCTTGAGGGAACATTATTTACTCAATTAGGTTAAAATGATTTACTAGCTGCTGTGTGATAACTGATCCGTATTACATTGGAAAAGGATTGTAGCGTTTGGTACTTGATCTTGGTACGGAACCCCTGTTATTCCTCAGTCTTCTCACAGCCTCCCTTAAGTGTTTTGGTCTGACCGGTCCGGACTCGCCCATTCTTTCCATGGCATCCAAAGCTTCTTCAACAATTTCACCCACAAAAACTTTGGCAATTCCCGACATTGCAATTACCACATTTTGAGATATGGAGTTACCCGTGATTGTCTGCATCAACCGTTTGATTGCCGCCTGTAAATTGTTAGTAAACCAACTTAGAATCAACAAATACCTTAGAGAAGTCAACAAATTTTGTGGAGGGATTGACTGACATACTTTCGGAAACGTTGAACGACGAAACATTTCGTAACGGTCGTACTGCTCGTCTGAGAAATTTGACACGAGCAACTGCATCTTTTCTCGCTCGTCTTCCTCCTCCAGCTCTTTTTTGCTTTTCGGTGGTCTTTCCGGCTACATATTAGCATGTCAAGGGTACTGGTATTAGACTATTTTCGAATCTTTCTTGAATTCTTTCGTATGAAATTATTATGATTATCCTTACAAGTTGCAACACTCTCCGGACCCCAGAAGAAGTTGAGGCCACGGCTGCTCCACCACTATGACTTTTACCATGTGATGATAATGAAGATGATGACGACGAAGACGCAGATGGAAGCGACACTGGAGTTGGAACGAGAAACGTGTTATCATCCTTACTATTCCTACCCTTTCTCACCTTCTCCTTGCCAGTATCTGGGGAGTTGTTCGCATCAGTACTACTACGAGCTTTTGGACTGTCCTCTGCTCCGTTTTTCTTGTGTTCACTCTTTTTAGCACCACTAACAGACGGAGATGGGAGGGTCGAAAGCTCCTCTAAACTTATTTCAACTTCATCATCCACTGTTGGAGGTGGTTCGGGGAGAGCAAGCTCAATCAGTGGATCTGATATCAGATCCATTATAATGTTTGTAACAAGTGACTCAAATGGGGATAATGAGATTTGAATAAAATCGTAATTTTTTTAAATATCAGCTCTGTACACTCAATACATTAGTTATAGACTCTCAAATGACTAGTCCGGATATTGCACTCCACTCCACATCATCAACAACTATTTTTTTTAAAGAATCTAACACAGGAGCCCCCATATTGTTTGGTTCAAAACAAACAAACAGACGGAGGAACATTAGTTTTAGTTGTCACTTGCATTCACAAGCCTTTCGCGGTGAGAGTGAGATGACAGTAAATATGTACAGCTATCGGCACCACTTCCTCTTACTTCTTTGCGATGCATATAATATACTCAAATCCGAGCTGCTTCTCTCGCATTACGAATTCCCATGTCCATGTAGCCGACTCCAACAATCTCTGCTGGATGTGTGTAGTTCATATGCGTTGTAGACGAATGATAGGTCAATACAATTTTCGAAAGGATGAATACACTTTGCTTTGTGCTAAATAAAATGCTATCGTCGTCGTCATTTATGTTTTTAATCATTCTATAATCTAGCCGCTGTTTCTTAGTTGTATAAAATATTGTATTTTTCAATAATATCATGATTGATGGCTCAACAATAAAATATATAATAATGTATAATACATGTGTAATTTACATGATTTAATTTATACAATATATCATTGCCATAAGTATACAGTTTACGTTGGAATATATTAGTCAATCCTTTTATTTTTTAAAAACATAAAATTAGTAACAGGTAGCATTTTGCATTGTTTTTACAGAATACTTGTAAACATTTTATACTTGGTACATTCCGATGACTTTGTATTCTTTGGAGAATTGATTACTTAGCTTTAACGTAATGGTTCTCAAAGTTAAAAATATTTTTGTCATAGTCAATACTAAATAGTTTCCAATTTCGGATGGGTCATTAAATATACAAAAATGACATATATTTACATATATATAAAGCTTTTCCTTGATCCAATACATTTAAAATTTTAGTGAGTGGGAAGCTCCGATGGGGAAATGGTATGCCATTTAAAATGTCTGGCGTTTGGTAGACGTAACATTTCCAACCAATGTTGTAGTCTTGGGCCTTTTGACGCAGTACTGAGCACGATTCCTCCTGCAATTGTAAACATGAATACATTAATTATCAATGTCTAGCAATTCGTTCATAGCTGATCCCACAATCGTAAAATTCATGTCTTACCAATATAGTCATCATTTTTTCCCAAGTCTTTATCCCAAACAGAGATGACTAATGCAAGTCTTGGTAAATCAACAATGGAAACTTTTAGTGAAAATTCTTCGCGAAATTCAGGATTCAAAGTTCTCCACTTGACACTCGTTCTAAACTTTCGATTCACCGAAAAACAACCGCTGCTCAATGCTCCGAGATTGGAATCATGAAGAAGTCTTCTGCAATAATAGAAAAAGCAAGTCTCATTAGTTTCCATTTACACATTATGGGGATCCATCACACAAAGGATATCGGGTACAATTGTTGCAAAGTCATGAGTCATGAATAACGAGAGACTCTCATGCGCAAACGGAAAATGTGTTTAGATATTCCTACCAAACCAACAAACATCAAACCCCATGGTGTGGAAGTATGTATCATCCATCACTCTGTCTTCGCATATTACATGATAAAAATATCCAAAAGTTTCTCTTCAGTTTTTACGAACGAAAAGAAAAATGACTATAATAAACAGATATAATATCCTTGATGCCCACCGCATACCATTCTCATTTTATCCTCTTTCCTCCTATATTGTTTGCAAAGCAAACGTTTTCTTGAGCGAAGCCACACACAGGAAAATGTTACATCTGCTGGTGTGCTGAATACAGTGCACCTGCTCCATTTCATGGATCACATCCCAAGAACCATGTATATTTAGAAGGGTATAAACCAAGAAGGAGTAATGGCAACAAGAGACAAAGAAAGAAATTGTGGATAGGTTGTTGTTACATAACACAATACATTCCAAGTTTGGATACATGAGGCAAGGTATCAATTACAGGACGCCTACACCTTTCTTCCATTCTTATCCCCTGGAGTCGATATGAATAGCGAGTGGGGAAAGGGAGTGGGTAAGTGGATAAGGAAAGGGAGCGAAGAGAAAGATGTACTTACACTTTGACAAATGGATCTGATGTCCCATTGTGATCTAATGCGGGTAAATCCTGAGCCTGTATGACTCCAACAAGGAGGAGACTTTTCTCAGTCAAGTAAGTCAACGAGAGGAGAAGTCGACCTCGACCCCAATCCTTCTCCTCACTCTGTTTCAAAGGAGACAACAGAATATGGTTAGACAAACGAAGCACTGAAAATAAATAAATCTATATTCATAACATATTATTATTAGTAGCATCAATGTAGTGTGTTTGCTCAGGAAAACAATAAGAATGTCAAACTGTCGCCCCCATTTCCATACAAATTTTGCCAAGAAAAACGGATTGAATTGTGATTGTCTACTACTCCTGGGTTCCAGCTACAATTAGCTTTTTGATAAGGGTTCTACCATTATACTCCTCTACTCATGGTGGTGGAAATAGAGAGCTACCTCTGCGCTGCTGGTGTGGATGTCCGTACAATGAGCAAGAACAATATTGTGTCTTAAAAATATGGTGGTATCAAATGGCATGCTGGAGATGATGTGTTGTTGCACAATAACATTGTGTTTCTCTTTCTCCTCTCTTTATCTCTTAATATAATGAAATGGAGACGGACATGGATGGTGAATCAAGAGGAAAAAAGAAAAACCTGCGGCTCTGTTCTCGTAGTCGGACTGGTGACATGGAAATGGATCACAGAGCCTCATTCTACTCACGATCTCTCTCCCCTTGTACTGGGATTTTGTTACAATGACGCTAGAAACTACACAAAAATGATGATGACGGACAAGAGATGAATCGTGTGTGCATCCATATGGCTCACATCATTTGAAAGGTGTATTATGTAAAATAGCACACTTTTAGGAGCCTTCCTTCCAAAGGCCTTCCACGAGAAAAGAAAGAAAAGAGGATACTACTCTACATGTTCACACTGGAAATTTTTGCATGTTGTTGTAACTTTGTAGGAATACATAAATCTGAGCTCAAGTACTTAAATCTGAACATTATATTGGGGAAGACACGGGATGGATATGGATGGATGGCTACTAGTGACTAGTAGAACCAACTTAATTTTCCTCCTTCTTCCAGACACAAGGGAGAAAAGATGAAATTGAATGGATGGTTGCATCGCATACCACACCACCAGCCGATCGCATCGCATCAGTGAAAGCCAAGCTTCCTTCCTCGACGTTCGGTATGTATTCACCCAGTTAAATTCGAGTTTGGAACCATATTGCCATCTCATCAGGATCATGAACATTGTCGTATCACGATCCGGATTTGCCACGTAAGCAATGAATATGGATACATTTCTTGTCCAAGTCGTGGTCATGCTGTGACTGACATTGAGCGCCCATATGCACCCAGAAAGTAGAATAACAGGATAAAATACCGAGTAAAATGAAGATGGTAAAAACCTTATTATTGTGCCTTTGAGCAAGGAGTTGGAGCTCATTTTTAGCAAGCAAATGACTCTTATTTCGTCCTCCTTGAGGATCACCACAAAGTCAAACGCACAAGTTTCCATTCTTCATGAACGATAAAAAATCAATCTAAAACTCTCGTTTTCCTAGCGGGAAGAAAAGATGAAGATGATGAAGACGAGAGATGAAGCAAAGACGCTTTTTTGACGTGAAAGAAGCTTTCTTCTTATTCGGCTCTCGATTTAGGTTGAAAGTTTCAGGAAAAGTGAGAAGTAAGAAGTGTGTGTTTTTGTCTTCACTCTGATCTTGCTCTCTCCCGTTCATACACACCCTTCCCCTCTTCCACACTAGCTTCCACATTTAAGTAACTTGAGTTGTAATGTAGTTTCACCAGAAAAAAAAAACCTTAAGCAAAAAAACAGCATGAAGCCAAAGCCCTTTACACTTGTTTGCTGAGGAAGAACTCTCTTTCGAGAAATAGGATTTAACAGACAGCTGGAACAAAACATGACATACACGGTCATGCCATATCCTCCTGCAGTGATCATCATCATCATCATCACTAACTCTTACACACAAACAGAAATACTTGGTTATGTTAGGTACGCACAGAGCCTTCTTGTATCCCCAGCATAATATAAAAAAAGACACAAAATATCATCAACAGATGGATTAAATGATGGGTAACACTATTTAATGGGGGGAACGCCAATAAAAAAATTGGTATGTGGTACGTCATGCTGCTACATTCCTCATCTTCCCCCCGAATTGGCCAATAATGGAGAAACAAGAAAAGCAATTATTGATGAAGGCTCAACTTTCGTTATTGGATGAGTACAGTATTACCAAACTGGACTCAAATAAATTATGCCTTCATTCCACTTTCACTTTATTTCCCTTGTTTGCTTTCTCTGTCATTCTGTCATGCGGCAACTCTAGCGACTCAAAACTGGGACTCCAGTTTCCATGAAATTCGCAACCAGTTTTTTTTATTAAAGGAAGCAAATAGAAGGGAGGAAAAGTGAATTAAATGATGGATTTTTGTTTGATGACTTAGTCTCCAACATGGTTGGATGGTGGCTCGGAGCGAGGATCATTGGCTCTCATGTGTAAAAACAGTGCAATCATGGTCGATA
Organism: Orchesella bifasciata; assembly: GCA_034697805.1. NCBI lineage: Eukaryota > Metazoa > Arthropoda > Collembola > Entomobryomorpha > Orchesellidae > Orchesella > Orchesella bifasciata. The sequence goes on from JAQGAP010000132.1 coordinate 41,036, forward strand.
CAAAACGCGATTGCAAACTGCAATAAGACATTTCATTCATATATTTAACTTAGGTTATTATTTCGGACTTGTTCAGATAATTTATTGGTTAGGTTATATTTGCTAACTCTGAATTTTCTTTAACTCAGGTTAAAGTGAAAACAAGTTGCGCGTTGACAACAGTTTACTTGATGAAACATAATTGCAATATAAATTTGGGTATTATCGTTGAAGAACCAACGGTACTTGGGATTCTGTCGCCGACGGAGTTTGACGAATGACCATAAGCTCCTTATCGTGTTAAATGCAGCTTCTGAAAGCGAGCGTGTGGCAAATGTCCCTGGGGGAATGCGCGACTTCACCCAGGACTGAGCTGCACTGTACATAATTAAACTTTGTCACTACTTATTATTGATTGTGACAAATTGAGTGACGATCGGATCACTTTTTATTTGAGTATGATGATGTGATGAATGATGGGATGATGATCACATGAGAGATTAACTAGCGAATGATTTTACATGGGGAAAATGAAACAAATAAAGGAACTGCGTATAAATGCATGAGAGAAAGGAAAGGAAGCAGTAGATGTTTTGCATTACCACTACCACTTATGAAGAATGAACAGATGAGCGCATCTGTTGCAGTGGATGAGTGTCTCTGTCGACAGTCGACGATGATCAAATTGGACGGAGTGGAATGAGTGAAGAGGACAAAGATACTGATACCAAACCAAGCCAAAGTATTGAGCGAAGCCCTTGTGTAATCATCAGCCGAGTCTTGTGATCATTGATGAACAGGATGAAAGGGGTGTTTACACGTGAACTCGAGCGAAAATGGTTAAAATGACAAATAGGACATATCAACTCGGTAGTGGCTACCTCCACAACTTTCACTCATCGTACCATATCATATCACACCAGACCACCAACAAATCCTACAAAATGCAATGTGTACCCTCTGCGGTGCGCTTTTCAAGGATCCAGGCACAGATAGAAAACCAGTTTTTTTCTAATGAAAACCTAAGAAAAGTTTAGTTCCCTATTTTGAATGAGGAGCACGGTAGTAGAAACAGATCTTTTCGTGAGCTTCTTTCTCGTTTCCCACCTATTTGTCACCAGTCACATTTTGTTTGTACTTACTGAGCTAAAAATAAGTAGAGATTCATTCTTGCAAGGTAGCAACTGGCAAACCAGTTCGCTTTCACTTACCAATCTTCCTCTTTCAAGGCTTTGTGCAAAGGAGCGTGTTTGTTGTGATCGAAGTCTGTGCAATGGTATCTGGCAACTTCCTAGACAATCTTTTCCCCATCTGTCATCATCTGTACAATGGGAAAAACCAAAATTGATAAGTGCTTTCATACATTTAAAACAATAAAGAGCGGAAGACGACACGACGGACTCTAATTCATCTCCATACCCACCGTCAGTCCTTTTCTTTTCATTCCGCATCCAAGAACTTGTAAACCGTCCAGGAGACATTTATACGAAATGACATGACACGAAGGGGACGCTGAAATCCCATTTCCTCTACTGTAAATAGCTATTTAGATGGAAATTTGGATGGAACTCTTGGTACTGACAACAGAATACCATTTACAAACACTATTTATACTATATTGACCTATTTCTGGAATAGTTTCTTCAGACTCGTTTTATTCTCCTTTCATATTTACCTACTCTCAATTTTCCAACTCGCCAATATAAATAAATAAAGATTTCGACAGCAGTCTATTTAGCTCAATTCTAACGATTTTAAGGTGGTTTGATTAAAGGTATATCAGTAAAGAACAGAATTGCTACAGTGACAAATAAATAATATATTTTTTATGCCTAAGAAACCCTTACATATTGACGTAACGACAAAACACAAGAATGAAGGAGTAGGACACGGTTTTTTAGATCAAATCTACGGAACTGAGCTGAACGCAAGCAAGTATTTTTTTTTTCATTTTAAAAATACGAAACAGTCGAAGGATTCAAATGAGTTTTGGATTCTGTGAAAATTGCCTTTGCATACATATTTTCTTGAATCGTAACTAAATGGACTTAATTACAATGAAAGAAAGTATTTTTAGTTTGTTAATTATTTAATTACTCACCCATAACGAGAATTTGCAACGTCTGCCAAGTCAAGTCATGCAGTGTGACTCCGTAGAATGTGAGCGTCTCATTAAATATCGGGTTCGCTGATTTGTGAATCGTTTTTGTTCGCAGATGGGTCCCCTGTTTAGAAACAAGGCGAAGAAATTAGATGCAAAAAAAGGATGCACAAAATAATTAGCTACTGATTAGTTCTTTTACGTCGAAGTAACTTGATACCAGGGAATATTGCATCGACTTTCTTTTAAAATCCATTAGATTCTACATCTTCTGATCACGTAACTAAAAACTCTGATGTGTAATCAATTTCACGTTAGCGTCGAGGAAGCTATCAAGAAATTGGAAAGTTTTATTTTAAGATATTGACCTACTACATAATGTGAAAATTTCAGAGATAAGGAAGGAGCGGGTTTGGTAAAGTTCCATAACAATCTCAAGGTACCCCACTCCAAAAACTAAACAACAAATTCATTTGCTGAATGGGATTAAAACAAGGCTACCACAAGCATTGACTTTATTTATCAAGTTTGATATTAATCCTCTGGTTTATTAAGTATGATACTCCTCATTCCATTCCGGACATACCTCAAATCTGGAAGGAATTAGCTTGAGAATGCAGTACGGGTCCGCTAAACCATCAATGTCCATAGGAGAAAGTTCCTAGAGAGAAAAGTAGAAAAACAAGAATATCACCACAGGAAAGTTTGTACTACGCTTCAAACATTCCTTTTTTTATTGAAAGCCGTGTAAAGGGATATATATGTTCGTAAATAATATTAGCCACAAGTCACAAAGTCATTTTCTTATCGGTTTTATTTCATGTTTTAGCGACAACCTACACGAAATAGTTACATATATATTTCTCTCCGTTTTTCTTTTCAGATTAAGTGGCCCGTGTAAACCTTTCATGATATGAATACTTCTGGTACGGAGAGTATACTTATGTGCATGCATGCTTTCACCTCAAAGGATCACATGTAGGCGTTTGCCATGCTAAAACCTTAGCTACGTTCAATTATATACGGACTAAATAATAGTATACCACTGTTTTGATGATAGGTTACATGATGAGTACCCTTTCATCGTGATCATTTTCTCCCTTCCTATTAAATGTTTCTCACTTCCTCTGTTCACAAGCATACTCTCAGCTTATATGTTCTAACCACTACCTTCCTGTCACATTCACTCGTATTATTTTTACGAGCGTACATGCATTACTCACGCTAAATTCTCAAGAGAGGGAAGAACCACAAGTGTGGTTCAAAAAATGTTTCGTCAACTGAAAAACTGTTCATCTCATCCATCTGATTTTCGGGGAGTTGGGATAATAATAAAGGGACTTCATTTTATCGTCAGTTTTTACAAGGATGAGTAGCATAGCACTGCTGTTGGGTTTGATATCACTTGCAAAACCCAGAAAGCACCAGGATCATAATAATATTACTTATGAATTTTATTAAACGCATACTTTCCCCTGTAACCATTGAAATGAAATGAAATCGTAATATTATTTTTGTTCTTTCTACGTTTCCCAAACCCGCAGTAAGCTGATTGTCAATGAAAAACGTAAAACATTTAGTGCTCTGAAAATTCTTGTCGTGGTCTCGTTCTGTTTTATTAATTTTATTTCTTAGGACCAACCCGCAGCAGTGGCAACAGACACTGATACGGGTAACGTCTTGTGAAAAATGTGATTCTCATGAATTTAATCAAAATGTTGCATGCCGCATTTGTTTTTGGAATTCAGCTCGCTTCGCTTCCTTTGCTCTGCATTTATTTGGCCATCTTTTTACCGTGTCCACTTTAATTTTGAAAAATGTTCCCGTAAATTACCAAGACAGGATGTTACTTGTAAGAGAGGGACATTGACACGGACGGGGGACTAAATAAGTATAGGAGGCCACTGGAGTTCCTTTCTCACTTAAAAACGATTGAAGAAATTTAGAGATTTTTTTTATCGACTGGAGTTTCCATAAACTCATTTCACGACTGTCCACAGCGGAAGAAAATAGAAAGCTATTATCAGGTAGCTTATAAGAAAATATGTCTTTCGATATCTCAAATAACTTGTTTTCCCTTTCCATCGCTTCTCAACAGCAAGCGACAGGAGAAAGCATGCAAGAATAGCACACGAGCTGAAAGCAGGAATGGTAGAAACATGAGCCAAGTTCGTGGAAGGAGTATCAATTCCGTTCCACCCTGCAACCATTTTCATGATCTATATATAGTCCGAAGGAAAAGGTTCGTAAGCAAATAAAAGGAGGTATCTACTGACTGGCTGAGCTTCTTTAATATTGAATTGGACAGGAAGGAGAAAGCGAGAGAAAAAATGTTATTTGTTTGTAATTAAGAAGATTAGAGTTTGTTATTGAAAGATTGCGTAGCTTACCTTGGCATGGAGGACTGAGCAGTGAAGAGCTTGATGAGAGTCATCATACAATAAAGCCACGTCAAGGATGCCAAGTGGGGAGGATTGTGTGGCGGTTGTTGCAGCGGAAGAGTTTGAAATGGAAGGTGTGGAATTATTTTGCTGATACAAACAGTCATTGGAAGAGGACTCGGAAGATTTGCGATTATTGTCTCCATTGTTGCCCCCAACACCTCCAGCAGCATCACTCCCTCCAGCAGCCCCACCCAATTGGCTCTTATTTGGCTGGGATTGGGGCTGTGTTGGGTGATCGGCGTTTTCAGATTTTTCTGAGGAAATGGATTTGTGTCGAGAGGACGACAACAGGTCACTACTTGAGAGGGAGTGCTCGACAGAGGATGGCAAGCATAGTGCAGGAGCACCTTGTGCGGAAGGAGACACAGAGGTTGAGGGAGTGTTACTTGGTCGTTGTTCGTCATTTGGTGTGATGGTCAGTGGAACGGGACTCGTCTCCCGTGACTTGGACACCTTTTCCGACTTCTGGTGATGAAAGTGAAAGTGACGTTGAACAAATGAAGGCTTTCTAGAGAGTGGCGCCGCGCTCCCTGCTCCGTCTACACTATCATTACCACTCCCAGCTGGTTGCAAGCTTCCAGCAACACCACCACCACTGCTGCTCCCTCCACTTCCAGAAGCAAGGCTGTTCTTCGTCAAACTCACATTCTCTCCATTACGCTGATGAAGTTGATGCTTAATGGCAAAGTTGGCTGCGGCCCCTTCATCTCCAGAAGAGCTCTCGTTGTCCTGATCTGATTGGGATCGACTCTGTAAATTCCTCGACCAGAAGAAACCACCTGGGCGGCTGACACTGCTGGTGCTGTTGTTGCTACTACTACTTGCTGTCGCTGTGCTGGTGCTGCAGGTTGCTGTTACTGTTGTTGCTGCTACCGTTGTTGTAGCAGTTGGGGACGCAGCATTAATATAACGACTCACATACTTTTGTTCCTGGTACCTGGGCGAGGCTGCATACTTCTCATAGCTATTCGTGTAGTGATTCTTCTTTTCAGGTAACACATACTTTGGCACACCCTGAGCAAAAAATACATCCACTCATCTTCTCACAATATCACGTATTTTACTAGGCCAATAATATCTATATGAATAATTTGACGTGTTGCTCGTTCAATCTGGCATGATATTTATATGACAAGAGCAGGATGGGAGTTGCGTTTTTCATACCTTGTAAAACCACGCACCGGATTTCTTAATGAGCTCCCGATTTTCTGAGCATAGTTTACACAGTCTAACCATCGTTTCTTTAGTGGATGAGCCAGGCTTGGGTTGCGAGATTTCCACCACGCACTTCCGACACACTGCCTACGCTCATTCAATTTAGCCAAAAGAAAACATAGTTCAATTTAGTCCAGCCTGTTATGTTGCTTACACCCACTCATAAAGTAGATTAGCATATGAATGGATATTATGCATAGCTACTCTTGCTTGCTAGTCTACATTGTTAGCTACCATGTCAATTTCGACACTCGTCCAATATGCTCAATTTGTCACAAACCTTTTCGCAGTCATGGCACTTGTAATTGGACCGCACAAACACGGATAATCCGAAGGTATCCCCGCATAAAATACATTCTGTCACTCCATTTCCCGTTGCCAACTTCTTCAAACTTTCCAGTCTATCCACCAGTTTCCTTTAAAGACACAGCAATATCCAATGCCCAATCTTATTTTTTATCATAATACTTTTGCTTCATCTTCAATCCATCTTTATCTCCCAATCGCAGACAGAACGAAACGCTGGGGATTGTATTACATTTCAAACATTCTACATTTTTTGGAGTTGGTCTACCCTACCGTCACTTCATTTTTATTATCCATTATCACGTAATGCTAAACTCAGCTCAGGTCCAATTTCAATTTTTTTCCCTCATCTTCTTATTTGGAAAGAGGAAGAGAGAGAAATTGTATTAAACAGGACATCAACGAGCCCATGTAAAAAGAACACCTACAATACAATCCATATCCTTCTTGAAAAAGTATATTATGCATGTATCCGCCGGATCCGCATTCATTCATTCATTCATTCAATCTCACGTTTCATACTACACTTGCAAACCAAACCACAACTACAAGAAGAACCATGTTCATGGTTCATGTTCCTTCTCTTCTCTCAAAGCAGTTTTTCACTCCGAGCAGTCTGTCTGGTTGTGAGTATGTAAAGAATGGAAGACGTCGACAGGAAAAGGAATCTCAAAACTTTTTTTTATAATACTGCTTTTGTTATCTTAACAGAAAGAAAAAATGTTTGGCTTCATGTGAGTAAAAAAAGTAAAAGGAATATGTCGAAGCCAAAAGCACCACACCACCACATTGTCAGCTACTTCCATCATCATTTCATGCAAATTTGTTTGCAGCTTTTGCTCCTCAACTCCATTTCAGCTTTTCCTTCTCAGCTTTCTCTTTCACCAAAACAGATTTTTAAAAGTTTCAAGGAAACTGTGTAGCACAAATTATAGTCATCTTTGATATTATGCGATAGGAAAAGTTAAACATTTTTTCCCATCAGACGTTTCCAATTATTATCAGCATCCTCATTTAATAATAGTCCAGTAGCTAGTCAACTGGTTACTAATGGTTTGATTGAAACATTGTGGGATGGGTATTATGAGAAACTAGTGAAATTACCAGCATTTTTTCAAGTATGAACATAAAGATAAGACAATGGATGTGTAAAGTATCAACACAATGAAGATTATAAAGCTATAGAGGTAATGCGAGACGGTAAAAAAGGAGATAAAGTTTATGTTGCTGGAAATAATAATAATTTGGTAGTTATAAAGAGGTTCTTAGTTAATAATGGATAGGAAGTAAATTAAAAAGTTGTTTTTGTTCGGATACTTGTTCCGTTAAGCATTAAAGTCAGTATCGATTGGTGGAAAAGACCATCATCAAAACACGAAACAGGAGAGGAAGGTTTCAGGCATCAAATCGTAAGTAGGTATACATGTAGTGATATTCATTTACAATCACGTTTATATGATAGCATAATGTGTTTACTCGCATAAAAAAGCTGGGCTTTCTCTTGTCTCATACTCTCCTTTCTATCTGAAATACCTCCGCTCAACTCCATTGCATTAATGAATGGGGGGAAAAAGTGATATGAATAAGTAGAGAAATCGCTAGGCTTTTTTCTCTTCCTTAGTTGGAGTATGGAATACAGAACCCGAGGAGGAAAAAAGGGAACAGGTTGGGTGAGGAGATGTGCTGGTCTGGTTGCTATTAGCATATAACGAGAGAAAGGGAAAGTGAAACGACGGACATGAAATGTGAGACAACCTTCAGGGACTAGTTTACATACAAGAAAAACGTCTACTATCAAACAAGTGGAGGGGAACAATTTCACTCAAACTGTACTCTAAAAATATCAACTTGTTGGAGAACGAAAGAAAGGGAAAAAACAACAACGAGTTGGCATAATAGGTGGCACGTGTTTCAAAGTAGGTGACTGTACACGCAATATTGTATCGCGTATCATGTATCATATCATGATAAATTATGTGAAAGGAAACGCCAGACTCGATATCGACAGGGGCACACGAATGGTCTCAACACTCACAACTTGAATTTAAGCTCTACATTCTAATTATAATTATCTTATTATGGTTCCATTATCCTATAACGATAATATTACTTCGTAAATTAAGTGCAATTATTAGGACCGGATAATTTAAATTATTTTTCGAGCTTGGCAACGGTATTTAAAAATGCATTAACACGGAGGTGACTCTGGAGGAGCTACTTTTCTCCAGGTTTGGTTTCGAAAATCGAAAATCGGTTCTGATCAACTGATAGAGCAACCGTTTTTCCATAAATGAGGGCAAACAGTAACTTTCTAGGCCTTCTGGTTCAAGCTCAACTTCGATTTGAAAAAGTATGATTTTTACCATGTAAAGTAAGTTAGGAAAAAATGACCAGAAGAATATGGTTGTATAAAATAAAAAGAGGATCAATTTTGCCAAAAGTGGCCTGATCAAGTGATTCAGCAACTAATCAAGAGCAGGCTAGTGCGAAAAAAATCGACGGGGTCACTCTGGTTGTGGCTAAACTTCGTTTTGAATGAGCGAAGTCGGGACGCGTGCATTCTTATGGCAGGAGGTCAAATTTAAATCGTCCGGCAACCAATTTCCGAGCTCACGATAGGTCATTGACCTTCGTACTATCGGTCCTTAAACATAATTAATTTTTTAAAATTGTATGTCATCCAATGCAGTTTTGTGGACTTTTAGAACGTTTAATCTACGTAATAGCATTTTTTTGAATTGGGTGCTTATCTTGAATACTTATCGTTATACAAACATTGGCTGCCCATCTATGCACATGTACAAATATTCACTAGAATCCTATATAACATTTATTTTGCCTAATGGCCAGAGACTCCGACAATCCCGGATTACGGTAATCGGATTGTGGGATTGGGATTACGGATTACAATCCTTAATCCCAATCCAGAGGTCAATTTAAAAAATAATAATCCGTAATCCCAGTAATCAAATTCATACATCATAATCCGTAATCAATCCCGATCAGATTGGAATTTGCAAGAATCCCTAATCGATTATGTGGATTGAATTGAAGTTTTTTTTTAGCTTTTCGCATGCATATTTTGTTACAACAACCTAATGAATGGAATTTGACATTTCTTTGTGTGAAACTTCATAAGACATTTTTCGGCTGAAGAGGTGGATAAAAGTTTAATAACTCAAGCTTTCGTACACTAATGCGTGAAAATTTTCAAGAGTAGTTCGGAAAAGGAAATTTTTGGAAGGAAGTAACATTTCTAAAATTACATTAAATCGTATTTCTTAAAGTAATCACAATAATTTGAAAAGGAAGGGTAACCATGATGAGTTGATATCCCAGCCATCATTCCTGTTCATGGTGGTTTTGGTTAGTTTTACTTTTCGAATGTGTAGAGCTTCTTTAAATTTCCGCGGGAGATATCTTGTTTCTCTATCGATGATGGCGATTGAGCCAATTTGGACTTCATGACCTGGATTTTTGCTTTCATGTTCGGCTAGTGGAGATCTAATAATTATTTGATGTTTGATGTCAGCTTCATGCTCCTTTCCTCTTGTTTTTACATCTCGTTTGGTTTCTTTATGTAAATGGCTTTGCAATTGCAGAGGATTGAGTAAATTCCACAGTCCACTTTGGGAAATTTGTCCTTGTGGTTTGATACAAAACTGTTGAGTTTTCTACCGGTGAAGAATCCTAAGCTTCTGTCTAGATTTGTACGTATTATATTTGCTATTTGATATGTTAATCGTCCACTTCATAAAATTGTCATTGTTTTCCAACAATTCAGTTTCACGAATACCAAACCATTTAAAGATTTCTAGTTTCGAATACGCAGCGATAATACACATCGTATATGTCAAATTGGTACTTCAATTACAAAAATGGCTGCCGCATTTACGCCAATTCATTTGAACTTTGAAAGCAGCAAACCGTTGTCAATTATTTAAATGGAAAGTTCTTTAAAGTCATATCTAACAACGGGGAAAAGCTAAACGATTCGAAAGTAAAAATTGGTATGATTTCCTAGTAGTAGTGTCAATTGTTAACGCAAAGTCATTGCAACAACAAAAACTGTTTGGTTTACAAACCACTTGTGGTTGGTTGGTTCTCAAGAATGAATGTATATATGCAATATTTTAGAAGTTGATAATCCGGGATTGGGATTGAGGATTACGTAATCCCAATCCCGTAATCCCGGGTTTCAAAATCTATTTCAAGCGTAATCCGTAATCCACAATCCAAAAAATAGGAATTAATCCCATGTGGTAATCCCAATCCACAATATTTATAATGTTAATTCACAATCCGTAATCCGGGCACCTGTTTTTCGGGATTACGTGCCTCTGCTAATGGCATATATTTAAACACAAGTTGTTGGTAAATTAATTATTCCTCGATGTTAAGTGGGTAAATTTGCCTTATCAGTGTTTGATAAGATCTGTCTTTTCATCTCTGTACATTTTAAAATCTAAAATTTTCTTGCATATTAATGACATAATATGTTATTTCAAAAATATGTCAGCAAATTCAAATAATGCAAACGTATTTTTAAATATCAATTTATCAATGGTTGATAATCCCCGATTTACTCTGGCTTGTTTAACTGCAAAAATTCTCTTCCGATACAATTTACCCTATGGGCCATGCTTACTTAATTGGATCCCAAGAAAAATATACATGCCTAATGCCCATCTCTGGTAGGTCACAGCCTTATCATTACCCGTGCAATTAGGTTGTCTTCACTCATTTTGCTTATTAAAAAATTATATTGAAACTGTCCATCTCTGGTTTTGAAATGTCCTTAAACTTGTAACCTATGAGCTTTAATTCTTGGATGGCCCTTTCTGAGAACAAGTGGCATACCGCCAGTCTCTACTACTGAATGGTATTAATGAAATGTGCATAGAGCCGAGCGAGACGTTTCACAGAGTTGAGCTGATCCGACCCGTCGGTCACATCACATTTCATTCTTTCTCAGACCAAAGCAGACCAGGTTCGAATTCTGTAGGAACTGGGTGGATAGAATGTAGTTTTATATTCAATCAATGAGACGGGAGACGATGAAAACTATGCGGATAATGAATGAAAAAAATGTGAATGTAAAAACGAGAAAATCTGAGTTTATACAGGGATGGATGAGAAAAATCAAGGGTTTCTGGAAATTCGAAAAAACAAGCGCGAAAAATCAAAAACAAAAATCGCTCAAATTTTTTGAAGAAAAAATACATTATTTTTGTGAAAAATTTAAAAACGTTAAACGACTCGTATAAGCGTCTCCGAAGTCATAGAAAATCCTAAATTTTAACAAAATAGTCAATTTTTAACAATTTTGTGGCATTTTGCAAATTTTGATTTTTCGCGCTTGTTTTTTCGAATTTCCAGAAACCCTTGATTTTTCACCTGGTGAATCCTTTGAAGTATATGTGTACAAATTTTCAGATCAATCGGACCATAAACCTAGGAGAAACTGGCTTCCCTTCAAGTATAGAAGTCTATTCTCTTATTGACCCTATCGCAAATGTATCAACTTGCCCCAACCTTTCACCCCGATTAGCATGGCCTACTTAATGTGGTCTTTGATATTAGTGACAGTTTGGGATAAAATAAAATGCGCATGGCAATCGAGTTTCATAAATCGGGTGGAATTACTCGTTTATCATATACGAAGGGATTTCTATAAAGGTTGCACCAACTTTAAATCGCTCTCATTTTGAAACGACTTGACTAATTTACTCGATTTGTTCTGTATAGTTTCCCCTTGACTCGTAAACACATTTTCCACCTGTCCTAAAGAGCCTAAATAACCGTGGAGATGAATGATTGGCCTCGATGTAAAAACCATGTTGTTGCACTTCTTTCACATGTTCGTTTTCAGTAAACTTACTCCCAAGCATGTTCTATTTCCATTTGGGAAATAAAAAGTAGTAAGAATGGAAGAGGCTAGGGCTGCAGAGGGGAGGTACGGTTCAATTAAACCCACCTCCAGTAGTTTCTGTTTGGCGAGCTTTGAATTGTGACTAGCTTTATTGTGATTTAACAAAAAAACTCAGTCATCTAATTTGTCTTCGCCACGTGTCTTGATGTAGGCTGCTTTAGGCTATACAACTTATCAGCATAAGTTTGTGCGGTCAATGTAGCACCTTTATAACAGAACTCCGTATACAGAAGTCCCATATGGCCCTAGAAAACGGCATCATAAGTTATGAAAAGACAGTTTTTCGCATATGTTGGCCCGAAATTGGCCTTTCTTCTAGTGACGGGTCACCACTACGGAATCGCTAACACCGCCTTTTCATAGATGATTGGTTTGGCAGTGGATCCACGTTTGAGCCCATTCTTATTATTTAAGCCGCAGAAAGGTCGTTTGAAAACTGTAGTTTTACCTGCGCGCGTAAGTCTTGCTTAGAGAAAAAATGATCGTTGATGTTATGGGCTATAACTCAGCACAGCAAATGACTACCACTATAAATAACCCATCGTTCGACAGCCTGAAACTTTATCTTCCAGAGAATATGCAGATCTCCGAAATTGAGACAGTCGTCTTTGAGATACGCCTTATCAAATTTGGTGCAACCTTTATAGAAATCCCTACGTATGTATCGACACTAAATTCAAAAATACACCTCCTTTGATCGACCCTGGAAAGTTTGTTTGTTAATGCAGAACGTCATATAATACGTCGTTAGAATTGCAAAGGTAAGCTCTACAAGAGCAGTTTGTTTGTTTTTGTATTAAGTGATTAGATCATGCTAATATCTGCACATGAACATGACCATTTTTGGGTATTTTGCATAAATATTTACTTCTATGGCTCCCTCCTGACGAAAGCTGTTTAAGGGTAGGTGGTACAAACGTGTTTTTATGGAAACTTTAAGAGTTTCAGATTGACCAAATGACCAATTATTTGTATTTGCAAACAAAGCTTCAAGTGGGGGTCGAAGGAGCCGATGAAAATTGACGTTTTTTTAATTGTGTAACATTATAAAGAGTTGTTATGTTACTGACTGTATGGAGATATTGTATGTAACGTAGTAAATTAAATCAAAAATGAAAAATTTAGTTTGGGCAAGTTTTTCATTTTTAAAAATTGTCCGTTCATTCAGTGGAATGCGGACTCAACGGGATTCTCCATTCGTTTAAATGGGAAACGCAACGCATATGTAGAGCAACCAAGTCTTATACTTCAGGGCCATGCCTGACCTCATACTCTGAGCATGCATTTAAAGGCCCATAAACAAAAGAATTCACCGACTCAAAAAATTGGACTTTCTCAATATTAGAGTTGATCACTTTTTAAATAATTTTCCCAAATTGAAAATGGAGTATGTCATATTTAAACGGAATTCAGCTACTTCAATGAACACATTCAACACATCTGTTGAGAAGAATGAAATCTTTAGCATTCGACTGCTTAATATCACTGCTTCTACTACTTTACTTGCATGACTTTTGCCTGTATATACATTAATGGTTTCACGAGACATGCAACGTACGCCGTAGGTAGTAAATTTTTAATAGTTTATAATAGCATAGTCAGTTGGCAAAAGTAAGCAGTAGAACATTTTGTGTAGCCATTCTGGATATTTTAATTTATTCTAGTAGCTATGACACAACCCAAGAAATGATTATCATAAGTACTTTAGAAGGTGGTTACAATTTTTTTATAAAATCTTACTCAGAATAATAGACAGAACACAATTCCACCACGCTTCTACACAAATTTTCCTTCTCCTTCGAGTAGCTCAACACAGCAGACATGGCTTGAGAAGATTTTTCGACCGATCAGTTATACCGGCCACTCCCTGTCTTGTCTAGACAGTATTTCCAGCCAAGAAATATTGACGCGACGCTTTTTTAAGCGACACGCGTTAAGCTTACGATATAAAATTACATGTCTGGTTCCTATTGTAAAATTCCTCATTCTGCAGCAACTCACAATCAGTCTAGTTGCAAGCAAGCTTTACTACAGATGTTTAAATTCTCACACTTCTCCACATATTCATTTAAAACAGAGCAGTTTTGAGTTTCAGAAAGTCTCTTTGATACAGCTTGCCCGGTTGTAAAAAAACTATTACGCTTCTGTTGATTTTCGTTGAAATCTCTGACGAATCGAAGTAAAAACGTTAAAAATAAATTCCCACGGGGTGAATACGAATCTCATTTACTTCAAAAATTCAGCAGATGTGGTTGGTGACAGAAAATATATTAGTTAATGTTTCATCGTAACGACAGTGTTCCCGGTGATTTGTCTGTACACATGTAAAGGTTTTTACACCATATAGAGTATAGTATAGTTGCTAAAATGATCAAACGACTACACCAAAATTTGCTACTAATATCTGCTAGGTTAAACGATAAACAAAGAACTATTTTTGGAAAATGAAAACTGCATAGTCTAAAACTTCCATGTATTTTACTGTTATACTTATTAATGTTTTAAAAAATATATTCCAATATTCACTTCACAATATATTAACCAAGGATCTGTAATACGATTCAGTTTCCACAAAGTGATTTGTCGATCATAACGCGAAAATCAAAAGATCCACAGAGATATTTTTCAATTAAGAAGGTATTTAAATATTACATCAACTAAACTAACTAAAATACAAACTACTCTACAAAAATTTCAACTAACATGGAATTTTAGGCTTCTGGAAAACTACCAAAGTTGCAATGGAAAAGTGTATTGCGCGTTACAAACGTGTCAATTAGTTTAGTAAATACTGATTGCAGAAATATAGTCCAAGCAAATTTTATTATACAAAGTATTTTGTAAACCATCGAACGTTTGACATAGTGATCAAATTTAATTATTATTGTTGGTAAAATCGTTTTCTGTTTGATAGGAAATAGATACAAAGTCGCTCGTTTTTTGAAGATTATTTTGAACAAGAAAAAGTGTGAAGTGAAACGTAATAGAACATATTTTTAATCTACATGTTTGAACCAGAAACTTGACAAAAGGTCTTTTTCAAAATGATTACCATTCGGTGTCTATTGATGCTCGTAGTATTGTATATCAAAACTGCTTGCCAAATGACTCAAGGATACGACGACATTGAGGAATATGAACTTGAAGATCTTAAAGAAGGGGAGAATGTGCAGGACTACTACCGAAAACTGGATTCGTTGGACTCGCATTACCAACCGCAGATAGCTCAAGTTGATGACGAATTTCCACAAATTCTAAACCTGAACGAAATTCTCGACAATTTTACCAACTTAAACTGTTTCACCACAATAAATAATTTCCGTGAGGTGGACTTATTTCCTCCAAATAATCCAGTTTATATTCGAGTTCCAGAACTTTCTGCGCGTCGAAAAATGTTGGGTGTAAGTATCCCTATGTGGCTACCAAAGGATATATACTCAAAAAAAGAGGACATAACTCCGTGTAATGATAGACGTTTCTACAATTATACTCCTGTAGGTTTTGATAAGTTTATAGACGACTTTGGTCCAGATAGCTTCTGCTTACAACTGAACTTATTTGAATATTCCGCAAACTCGAGGCCTTGGCAATGCCAAATTGAAATAAGCCTCTATACACCAAATTTACACGACGGTTTACACGACTTTCCAGATCCGTTTCGTATAGATGTTGATGTGACATTGGGTTGGGTTTCTACTGCAAATTTATACTTTAGTTCGTTAATTTATTACCAGATTCCTCTGATAACAATGTTTGTAACCCATGCCAAAATTCAATTTATTAACGTTGAGTTGTTAAGTAAATGGAAAACGAAGAGCGCAAACCATATGAACAAATTGTCAACAAATCAAATACTTTTGTTGGCAATCGTATTTTCAACAGGAAAAAACTTGAAAGGTCACGCTGTAGGTGTTATTCAAGCAATAGATGCAATTAAAGCCTTCAAGAACCCAGATTTTCATACTTATCTGGAAAGGGTGCCGATGAATAGTACTTTAGAAAAATTATCCACACTTGCACACCCGAATGTGAAGGATAGTGTGGAATGGGATCTTTCCCTTAATGACATTAAAGGGAGTGCATCGGTAACTTATCA
The DNA here is from genome assembly GCA_034697805.1 of Orchesella bifasciata. Lineage (NCBI taxonomy): Eukaryota > Metazoa > Arthropoda > Collembola > Entomobryomorpha > Orchesellidae > Orchesella > Orchesella bifasciata. The sequence goes on from JAQGAP010000132.1 coordinate 57,109, forward strand.
ATTGTCTCTTTGCCGAAATTTTATCACAAAAAACTCTCTACTTGAACTCGGAGTTGGGTCACCACTCGTCAAACTAGCTCGTGCATTTGCTCAAGTGTGGCTATCTATAATGGGAAATGCAACTTACTACAGCCCCAGCAGTGAGACCAAGTGTAATGCTCAAACCAAAAGGCGAACGCCCGTTTACTTAATTCATGTGTCCAAATTATTTTCTAAATCAACGGTTGAACTGGATGAGGATGTGCTTGTAAGTTATTCACCAGTTGGTAGAGCTCTGAATATACCAAATACGTTGTGGGAACTCAAGTTTGTGAGTTGTGGAAGACGGAAATTAGAATCCATGGCTTTTGAAGAGCTGGTAAATGTTTACGATGGGTTTGTTTGGCTGTTTGTGGGACTATCGATTTTAGCTCTTATGCCGGCATTGGAACAAATATTTGGAACCTCAAAAAACTTCTACGGATTTACAAGACATTGGGTTTTCCTTTGGAAGGTGCTCGTGGAGCAAGGCGAACCTTTTCCAACGATGTTGCTTAAACGTGTTCGAATAAGACCGGTTGTGGCATCATTTCTGCTTGCGTCAATTGTGTTGAGCAATGCGTACAAAAATAATAACGTGTACAACATGATTGCTCCAAGAAAACTGGTTCCATACGAGTATTTCAGTGAACTCCTTCAGGATAACTTTACTGTGCACGTGAGGTCCACCGAGATAATTTTCGATTGGGATTTCTCACTAATTCCAAAGTCATCGACTATAAGTTACTACGGAAATCACGTGATTTTTACAAGTGATTTGGGTTCCTTTGTCTCCTCTGAAATTGCTAGTTTGGAAAAGTCCTTTCAGGGGGAAAACTTATATGTACCGGAATCCAAGAATTTCAATGAATCCGTCAAATGGATACATATTATTAAAGGTAATACTACGCTACATCCCGGAATTGCAGCTCTGTTGAAACGTTTGCTTGACAAACTTGGGAAAACTAGACCAGTTCCACAATCATCAACAACCAGCCGAAGGTTAGTTGATAAGATGGAGGGAATCTTTGAAAGGGATCAAAACCGTCTTTTGAATGGATTTATGGAGCAGTGCAACAGAACGGCGTTGGTTCTTCCGAATTACCTCTGCAAAACTCATGCGCACCGACTTCGCCGTTTGGGCTACCAAAATGTTTATGTAAGTCAAGAATCCTTTCACAAACCTTCACATTATGTGTTCGATTTGAAGGGAGTAATTCCACCATTTGTGATAAACCGGTTGAGTGGAATTAAAACTGCTGGGATTTGGGAATGGTGGACAAGGGTTGTTCAAGGGAGCGCTGGTTATGAACCCAACGACGGGGGTGGGAAGCCAGAAGTGCGAAAGCCGAATTTGGACGAAGGAAACGTTCTCGTTACATTTTATCTTTTAATCATTGGCCAAACGTTGGCTGCTCTTGGCTTCCTCTGTGAAATCATTTTATTTTCATGGAGGGTAATCGGGCACACACTCAGGGAGAAAGTTGAAGCAGACGTAGAAAGCGCAAGTGACGAAATACGGGAGGAATCTTCATCGCCCATTTCAGAAGACCATCCAGCTTTAACATCCAGCTGCCAATTGGATGAGTTGGGGAGTGCTGTCAAAGCGAGAATGGTGGAGGTAGAGAAGAACTTTGTTGGGGACGAACTCTATGGTAAATGTGATGAGCGGCTTCTTCGCGCATGATGTTAATAATTGAGTATAAAAAGTTGATTTTTAATATTGAAAATACGTTTTTTCAGTGAAGAGTCAAAGGAAGGAAATACCATCTACAGTCCCCCCTAAAGAGAATCAGAAGCAAGAGACAACATCATCAAGCTATTCTACCTCATCTGACTCTCACACCTCGAAAGCTGAGGTTGCAAGCAAAACGAAGAAAAAACTACAAAACCCAACTCCTCCACAAAATCCCAATCCCAATTCCAACCCAATTCTCTATTCCTGTCGGTTGTGTCAGGATAAACCGGAATTCAGTTCGACAGTCCTATTAAACAAGCATTTAGCCACCATTCATAAAATCAGCGACTGTAAACGTTACGCTCAAATGAATGCCATGCAGACCAACAAGAGTCGGGATGAAAGAAAAGGTATCACACGGAGAAAGGCTGGGTCACCAAGTGTGAAAAATGTTCAAAATAGGAGTCGATTCAGCTTAAATTAACTAGCTAGTTTATTCAAATTAAAACTAAAAAATTTTCAAAATAATAGATATTGAATAGTTCTTCAGCATCTAGTTTCATAGCTTAGCAAAATGTTGGGCAAAAAACAAAAAACATGAATGCCTACGTGCGCATGCATTTTGAAGATAAACGAGTTGATCAGCTTCAAAAGTGTTACAAAAACATGAGTTTTCCTCAGACGTAGCCAGAATTCATTTCGAAAATCCAAATCGAATGATACGATATTTCGTTCTTTCGTTACGCGTACATTTTTCCACGTTACAAACCTTTTTTGTGCATGCTATATTTGACAACCTTGTTTGAAGTTGCTCAAAAATATAAGATAAAAATTGCGTATTCAGAATTCCGACTTGAATTCAACCGGCGAGCGGTTAATTTTACATGGAATTAGCGTGAATGCTGCTGCTGGAGAAGATGGAATCATTGATGATATCATATCATTGATATGATGTGCAAAGCGAACACGTTGAAACTTTAATTAAGATTGTGATTATGCGTGAGGTAAAATGGAAGATTTTAAAGCGCAACAGTCGCCAGTGAAGTCAAAATTATAAAGTGTGAGCTTTAAATATGCATTGCATAAAGCGTCAAAATTCACAGGGAAATACAAGGAGGCTCATATCATTTGCCAAAATGTGCACTCAAAAGTTCCAGATTGCAACCAACATCTAGATTTGACTTGCAGCGAACTGATTTTAATTCAAATAACAACAAATGAACAAACCATTTGTCGAAATGAAATGCGTTTTATTATCAACATTAACAATTCATTGCTGATTAAACCATCATACCTGCTGACAAACAGTGAGTAAGAGAAGTAGTAACAACGAACACACTCTTCAATTATCTCGTGTGGCAACATTACTAACGCTCTGCTGCGTGAACAGTCTTCTGGTGTCTCATCAAATCAGATTTGCTGGCAAACGTCTTGCTGCACTTGTCGTAGAGGTAAGGTTTCGAGCCTGTGTGGGTCCGGATGTGTTTCTCCAGGGCGACAGTTGGACAGAAGGTTTTACCACAGTGAGGGCAGAGGTGTGGCTTCTCACCTTCAAAAAGAGAAACAGAATTCATTAAATCCCACACAATTATAAACCCGACAATTCGAGATGTAGCAATGTACCTTTTAGATAAATTTATGACGTAAATTGTGACCCCTCTGTCATAAATGAAATCTTTCATAAACTCGTTTTCATTTGATACATCACAACACAAGTATGTCATTTGTGCGTGACCTTTGACAACCAAGTTGGTCATTCGAAACAATTAATCGCGACTTTCGAACCTGTTCGGAAGTTTTTATTTGAATTTGCAATGCATATTTGTAATCAGCACTGCAGTAGCTTTTGAATGTGATACCACAATTTTGAATGTGTGAGGTACTTTGTAACGAACGATTTGACCACGTCTAACAAAGCTCATAAACATAATTGTTTCTGAACAAAACGTGTATCTGAACTTTATGATTTCTGATATCATAAGTCGGTATTACCAATCACTAATAATGTGGTACAGGTTAATAACGAAAACGCTGACAATACACAAATTATACAGTGAATTACAGCGTGAAGGTAAATAAATGGTGGCTACCAACTGAACAAGCAAAGGAGCCGCTTAAAACATAAAAGTCGGCTTTCAAATACGCTTATTTAATGATAACCAAAGATTTGGAGCGGAAATCATTCTCGGTAAAGAACACTTCCTTTTCAATGTATCTTCTGTCATTTTGTCAAACTGTGCTTTTGAGTTAAGAACCGTTATTAACTGAACCAAGCAGTTTCAAAATCACAAAAAGGAAGGCCTAAACTTTTAACAGCCCCCCAAATATGATATAGCTTTTCTTTCAATTTGGTGTCTTGTTAATCTGACTGAGAGTTCCAAGTAGATTGGCCATAACCTCCCATTTCTATGTGACAATCTTAAAATCACAAAAAGGATGGGCAACGCAACGAAAATCGAATGCATTATCTCAGAATTTATTGTTAGTAAGTTTCAAATTGCCATTTGGACGTAACATTCGATGCCAAAAGGAGGGTGAAATATTCAAATTTCCAGTTCCTTCACATCCTTGCGTATAAAATGTTTCTCTTTGCCCCCGTGTATATCCTGCTTCTTAAACTTGCTGCAAGTCTGCATGGAATAGCATTGGAGTGGAATCGCAGAAAAAATACTGTCGATGAAAGCAGGGAGACTCCCAATCTTCAAACTATTGCGAGAAGATGCTACCTCCAAAACGCGCTGACAATCACGATCATAGTCCAATTCGTATTTCATTCATGGAAACATTCAGGAACGTCATTCGGAGTCATCGATGAACTTGGGCTAATGCTCCTCCTCGGCATATTAGTTATCAGCCGGCAATACCGAGAAACGACCTCAGAGGTAGCGTTGTTCATCAACGGCACCATGCAGTTTCAGCAAAGCCACTCAAGCCAATCCAAGAAAATGGACCTCAAATCAAGGATCTGCATCAAGTTTCTGCACAGCGTTGTTTGTACAAGTATTTTGATTCCGATTGGCTTCACTTACGGAATTTTATGGAGACAGCCGTGCCGACCTTCCTGTTTTGGATATTGGATTCTCGCAGAGTGTACTCCGAACGTTGGAACCTATCCCAGATGGTTTGAGATCATGAAAAAGATAATACTAATGGGCTTTAATCAATGGCTTTGGCATTTTGGATACAATATAGCTACATTATGTGCAGGTGTCCTGATAATTGGAACGATGAGCCTCCGAAAAAGTATCAAAATGTTTCGAAACCAGCAGCTGAATGCTCCTATGGACCCACGGACAACGTTAATGTACCGCCAACTCCAAATCTTGGGAATGCTCTTGAACAAGATCAATCAGGGAAAAGTTCTTTCAAGCGTGATGGCAATAACGGTATTAGGAATTTCCTTCGCAATTTACACAGGAGTAAGGCTACCATTTCGGGTTGAAAATATGAGCCAATTGCTTCTCATTTTTGGGTGCGGAGTAAACTGTGCCTTTGTCCAACTGCCTTTCTTTGGAAGTCTCGCTGAAGTTGATAAGGATTGTCAAGAGGTTTTGGCTGCATCTCGGAGCGATTCGTTGATTCATCATAGACAGATACCAAAACAAAGAAGGTTGTTGGGAAGGCTACTGAATTCATACAGGGCTGTACGGATCAGGTTCGGCTACTCCAACTATTTCGAGAAAAGGACGCCGTTGGTTTGCTTCGATGTGTCTATCGATGTTGCTGTCAACCTGTTGTTAGTCAAGGTGTAGTATTTTAGTACAAAATAGCTAACTGGTTTGTATATTGTAGATTTATGTATGTCACTTGCAATCAAAAAAGCTTGGGTGACTAAAGGCAGAACACTAGACAAATAGTTAGCTTAATATATCTAATGATTTTTGACTGTCCCTTCTTGAACGATTGATGCTATGGTATAGAAACACAAATAGAATTCATTTGTATATACTTGTATTATTATCATGTAATTTATGTAACTATATCATTAGTTCAACAAAGCAATAAAGTCACATTCAAATAATGCAGATTTGAGTTGAGTAACAAACAAATTGACTACAGTCCTCTCTGAGTCAAACCAAAGAAAAGACAAATATAATTTTAAGTATCAATCATCTCGATGTCAAAGTTGGGGTTTCTTGCAAACCCGCTGGACTTGAAACTGAAATTTTACTGGTGTGAATAATCCAGAATTATTCAGCCACCGGTCAGTGAGGAAAGAGTTTCAATAAAAGATATGTACCGGGAGAACCAACCAAAGTATGAGAAAGTGAATTGACTGAAGAGAAAAGGATATCCTTTTCGATACATAAAAAAGTCTAAAAGCTAAATCATAAATGCATAAGAATAGAGAATGACACGAGGGAGAACGACAACTGCGAATATTCATATGACGGACAAATATCTTACATTTTATGCTTTCATCACTTATAAGCAATATCTAGAATCAAGACATCCAGAAAGACGTCCACTGTGTAATCCAAACATATCGTGAAAATATATTTTTACATTTTAGTAATTTCCTTGTTTTATATGGTTGAAATCATTATTTCAAGCAACTTTTCAATATAATTTGGAATTTTGTTGAATTGCAATTCAAGCGTTTCAATTCAATTTGAATATTTTCCATTCCTTTCAGTCTGGATTGAATTGAACCGAGCTGTAGTCATAAGTGGTTGTTGAAATTAACTCTCAGCTTCTCCATCTTCTGGAGAAATTGGAGGTGGCAGAAGTGCCGAACGTGCATTTACCGTTACAAATGCTAAATGCCTTTTCAAATGATCA
>JAQGAP010000133.1:0-63579 GCA_034697805.1 Orchesella bifasciata
GCTCGTACACACTACCTATTAATATTTTCTATTTTTAGAAAGGGCATGCCCTATACTACGTAACATATAAAACACATATGAACGAAACGGATCTGCCAAACTGTGAAAGCTGATTGTGGGGAATGACTAGACCTATATGTGAACTTGAGCACGTGCTTAGCTCTGGTACAGAGAAGTATCTTGGCATCACCATTTAATAAAATCCAAACTTCTCTTAATCTTTTTTCAGAGATTCTCACGGTATGGATACAACCGACAGGAAAGCGCGGATTTTTACCCAAGACCCGTTATTCTCCAGTTTGATTCTTCTCGAGAACCCCAATGCTGCAGCCAACTCATTCCTCTTCAGGAGAGGCAACAGCGACGAACCAGCAATTTGCTACCTCCTCCAAACTGACGGTTGCAAAACATTGCGGAATTATATGGTTAGTTCCGCACGCGTATGGGAATTTGCTAACATTTCCGTATATTCCTTGACGTCAAGCAAGAATGTTACAGAGGCTGGGTTGCTGATCGTCTTGCGGTTGATCTCATTTGATCCCATTCCAAGAGCATCACATTTTAGTCGATTAAATACGGTGAGAACGGATTTTGCTGCGACTACTAAGTTATGCTTCATCATTTATGAGGACTTGTTAAACATAAAATTGATGTTGAACTTGTGTTTGTACACTGAAAAAATACACCGGTACCATCTATATATTTACCGTCTACACATTCATTCTAAAACTGAAATACTACAGGGACGCACTTGCGACCAACATAAGAACGAGCTGTGTTGTAAATGTTAAAACTACGTAACCTTTAAGACTGGACCTGTATACATACTATACGATAAGTAAACATAACTCTATAGCCGTCAGGCTCTAGCGCTATATACAATATTCTGGTTTATTTTTGGTACGGCTGTCATTCATAAAGGATAGTAACTTTCTCCATCTCATGATGATCCAATGAGAAACTACTCTTTCATGTAAGGTTGAACTTACTCAACATTGTCTCATATATTTTTGTTTAATTAAACATCAGTTACACCACAAATCAAACATTGCTATGAATCATGAAAAATTAAAATCTAGAGTTTAAACTAGCGCAGTAGAATATATTGTAGGGAGAATGGAGAATTACTTTTAAGCATTGTGTCAAAATTACTGTTGTACCCTTTGAGTGGTTACGTGAGTGACATAGAGTACATTTTTTTGGTACTTGAGCCCATCGTATTCTCCAATGATAAGTAGTTCGTGTAAGTTCAACCAACTTTCAAGCGTGCTCGTGGCGTTTGGCATGATATAACTCATGTTTCATACGCCGAGGAATTAGATCTGACTGATTGTGTGGTATATAAAAGGTCATGCAGGTGAAGCGAAGGTCTAATTTTGTAATATATGGATATATATATATATATATAAATTTACCATGAAAAGTGGTTGTGAGCAAACGTACCTAGAAGAAAAATGAACCTGTATGTTCTATGTAGGCAGTTAAGCGGGGAAATGAATCTTGTTCATAGTCATAATTTGCATAGTATAAACACTCCAAGATGTACCTAAAAGCTACCCTTAAAAACGTAACAGGCATACCCAACTAATTAAAAGCTGTAATGAATACAAAGCTCCGATTCCCACGATACTGGATACTAGATAAGAGAATATTTTTAAGTAGCAAGTATTTAGGTTTAATTCACTACAACTATGCCCATTAATAGACTTTTCGTAGTGGTAGTTTCTTTGACATTATAAAAAATATAAATAAAATAAAATCAAGTATTGTATATCTATTTGAAGCTTGACAAAGAAGTATATTATATGTAATCAATCGTTCTCGGAGCTTATGTCATCGCCAATATGTAATCAAGATCAAGTGGAAAACTTTTTCGTTTTTGGATAGCACTTTGACTGAGTCGTATTATAATCTTCATCACCCAGCAGCAAATATGAACTCTTGAGTTGGTAAAATGTCGACCAAAATGATCTCCAGTGGATATTTAATTTAACTGTACTTTCTTCAATTTGTGCTGGAATATGATACAATATAAATAAGTAATTCAGACGACGAAAATATATAACTTACATATATTCATACTTGGAAGATTGTGATTTGTAGAACTTGACAGCACTAATGAATAAAAACTTGTATCCTTACTACGTCTGTATTGTGCTACATTACCGTATTTAGTTTTAAACATACACAACATGATACAAAAAATAAATGAAGAAACTTTTTGACGCGCTCCACTATTGGCCCAATTAAGAAGCTTCAACCTTCCGTACGAAAATAATTTGTAGAAACAAATTGTATACAGTTAAGGGGTTACTGTGCAGTTGAGTGGTTGAAATGAAAGTTACTTTTTGCTTGTGAAAGCGCCAGCTAATGTATCTGTTTACACTGCAACGTAGAAAATTCCTTTTTGAGAGAAACTAAGAGTTACGCAAAGCTACAACCACCAGTTTTCCTATATAAGAATTATAGTTGGGGTAAATTGGTACTTGCAATTTCTCCTGCTACAGGTTATAGAATGCTAGGATTTATTTTTAAGCTGTACATACGGAAAAATAAAAACAACCAGAAACCCATCAACCCGTACATATATTATTGTATAATGTATATATTTAATCAATAAATTTTAGTAAGAATTAAGAAAAACATTATATGAAAAATTTGACGTGGTCTTCCTGTACTGAATGAAACTAATGAAAGTGAGACGAAAGTGGGGCGATATAATTATGTATGATGAATTCAGCGGTATATTAAAGCAAGATATATATTCTCTTGTAGTATATAATTTTAATTTAAACATTAATGTATAATCGATGTTGGATATTATAGTCTTTGTAACTGTAAGATTGACTTCAATTGCTAAAAATTGTTTGCTTTTAGGTAGAACTTGTGATGGTGCGCAGTTCTGCTAAATACACGTATTTAGCAGAACTACGTACCATTCTACGTGTAGAATGGACTTGATAGGATGAATAAATTCAAAAAATTTCAACTACCTTCTTTATACATTAACAACACATACAATTTGTGAGTTGGTGAAGATTGCAGTTGGGAACAACTTAAGTGGTGAATCCATATGTTTAACATGTAATGATTTTGTTTCAAAATCAAATGAAAACGATTGATAAATACGTTCTGTATTGTGTTAGTGGTTTTAATAAACTGATTTTCTGTATTCTAATATGGTTCTGGTACATTTCACTATTTCCATCGTTGGATGCTTTTTTAGACTAACCAGTAGCTGCATATATTTATACTTCACTCATGCTAACATATTGTTCGTGCAGTGTGGATAAAATCTGTAATTTCATATTATTCACATTGACAGTCGCTAGAAATATTTCTTTTTCCTGTCTCCCATTACGAGTAATGAGACCACTGGTAGCGGCTGCAGAAACGGATGTTTTTTGTCTCCTGTCAACTCCATTAGCTGTTTGTGTGTCTTCCACTTGTTCTCGACCATGAAAGCTGATTTCCTCCTTAGTTTCTCAATGTGAAGAGTTGATGGTTTAATGGATATGACTTGCTGTGTTTGAAGTCAGGAAAACAAAAAAGTGTTACTTTTAGTAACCAGTGACAAAAAAAGAAACCATCATTCCGTTAAAATCTTCAGCTTATCCAAATTTCATATCACGGCGAGAAAGAATGACCTATTAAATCTGAAAATGCTTGGCGAACCGCAATGCATGTGGGTGTATTGTTGAGTTGTTGACAGCCACTATTTTTGTTCTACTTTCCCTTCCGCCATACTTGCTTCCGCTTACCTGAAACCTTATTATCTAAACATTACCGTTGACTGGATATCTTTTTCTTTAAGGTTTCGTTGAAATTGCTAAAAGCAGCATAGATATAGATAAGCTTCCTCGTTTCTCATTGTCCGTTCAGCATTGTTTTGATGGTTACTTTGGTACATCATGATTCTTGGGAAGGGATTCTGGAAGCGAAAGGGAAAGTGGCCTTTTGTGCATGGAGGCCGCGTTCCTTGAATGCTCTGCTCATGGGTTGCTAACAAAAGCGTGAAGACTTCCGCAGTAGCCACACGCCATTGAAAATAATCAGTACAGCATAAATTCCATAATTCGATGGTGCTGGTCGCAACCACTCATCTCATCTCATATTCCTGGACCTTTGTGACATGGACCTTGTCTCCATTGTTTAACAAACTTTTGCACATCCATATTTTTGAAACTTAGGACTTTGGCTATGAACATATTCCATCTAATTGAACTCCCAGTTATTTAAACACATTTTGTTGATCATCATAAATGTAATTAGGGTTCCTGGAACCAACCTCATTTGCCCTTCCGCAGAGACATAATTTCTGTTTCTACAGTCCTTGTACAGCGTACTTATTCCAATCTAATACAAAACCGGCATGGGGAAAGTTCATCTTTTAAACAGAAAAGTGAACTTGATGTCAAAGTCAAGCATTTTCAGTAGCGTGATACCGGGTGCAATCCAAGTAGAATACAAACTGTGTATGTCTATAGTTGCTTAACGAAACATGTAATATAATAATGTCCCATTCTCATGTCTTCTTAGAAGACGCGAAGTATCTTATGGTTGCTTAGCCCAAAGCAGGAAAAAGCCCATTATACATTGCGTCTATAGGTATTGGTATTACATACAGGATCAAAGGTTTCTATCTACAACCAACACAGCGTATCACATGCCTCCTGATCTCAATGGTAAAGCCGCGTGTTTCGTTTCGCCAAGTATATTTTAGCTGGTTCGGTGAAAGCAGTTGCGGAAAACCCTAATGTTTTGTAGTTTTGTGAATACCAGCAGCTTATTCCTATTTAAGTATTTTAATTCGAAAGTATATGTCATTTGGCTTACCGAACCTGCTGGCTTAGTTTACTTTACTGGAGTGCCAACAAGTGGAAAAGAGATCAAGAGGTTAGTAACCAGAACAATATTTCATATACCAAAATGCACAAAAATTATTGGTTAAAACTATCGTCAATCAAGGCCATTCAGTATTATCAGCCGGTGGAAAAATTTAATGTGAGCCTTGAACTGGCTCAAAATGTATGTATTTGTCCACCTATTTCTTTGTATTGTGTGTGGTATAAATACGGAAATGATGTGCCGATTGCTCGAAGGGTGTTAATGAATTCTTATGATTATAGAAATTATCATATTGGCGTGACCGTGCATGTACTCTGATCATTCGCAAACGAAAATACTTTGAGTAAATACATGTTAATATATTACGATGAATACAACTGAGGTTATTAATTAATTACAGAAAATTTTCCAAGGCCAGCTAAGCACATTGGGTGAAAATGGGTGCTGGTCCCAGTAGAAGTGTATCTTTTCGAAATCCCGAACCACAAGCCAAAATAATTCAGGTAATGCAAGTTTGGTTATATATTTCGTATATTTTTGAATACGTTTACAAGGAAACAATAATTTCAATGTGAGTTTGGGAACGGTGAAAAATTTAGATAACTGAGGAGGTTGCACAGAGAATGACACAACGTCACGGGAAGCCTGCCGAGCCTGCTGCTGAGCAAAAACCGGCGCCAGGTAATGAAAAGAATGTGTACCTATAACCTTCAATTGACGTGGTGGAGTACTGATCATAATAGTCCTAATCCTCCTTCATTATTAACTTCTAACAGTAGCCAAACCAGTAGAGCAACGCCCACCAACAGTATCGGACATCGTAAATCCAAATCCTCCATCCACTGGCGCTACTCAAGTGGCTTCTCCCACCAGTGGCCTTTTAACGGTTGGAGCTAGGGGTAACCCCATTATAGAAACTATCACTGCCTATGAGGTACGGGCACAGAAGGAGCAAGAAATTCGAGATAACGATGCGTTTTGGGCTAGTAAGCTGAAGGAATTGGAGGCGAGAGTAAGTTGCTGGTTTAATGCTGACTTTTTTACTTTACTTTTTGTGAAAATGCATTTGAACATTTGATTATTCATTACATCACAGTACGTAGCCTCAGCGTTCGTTGCTGATGCTGAGTTCACAAAGGAAGTAGAAAAACTTGATAAATTAGTACCTAAACCTAAGGAACCAGTATGTCAAGACGTATCAGCAAAGGTTGCTCAGTGCTATTCTGAACACGCAAAACAGCCCTTGAGATGTTCCGATGTTGTTAAAGAATTTGCCGTTTGTGTTGAAAATCATACCGTTGTAAGTATCTACTAACATGTGTATCAGCGCCTCAATTTAATTTGCGGTTTCTACATCATTTTTTATATATTATTTTTGCTTCCTGCCAACAGAAAGGGCCGGTGTCGTTGGGAGCATAGAAGATTTGCATATTTTAAGTGTGTTTTGGAATGAAGGCGCCCTGTCGTACCCATGTTAACAAACAATTCTGTGAAAGTGGTTGCAAAGAAACAAGACAGGAACAAGTCATCCCCTTCAAAAACTTGTTTTAGTGTGTTAGTTATTTAATTTATCTATAGCTATGAAATTCGCGTAACTTGTGGAGCTATAATGTAGTAAATAAAGCGTAACGTCTTAACGTAAACGTGATTGATTGGCTACTGGTTTATTTTCTATAACCATAGGTAAATGAATATGTTCTCAAGTGAAATATACATTGATTTAAAACCTCTTAGCATCTTTCTGGTCCATTTTCAACAGGCAAACAAAAAGACAAACAAAGCATACAAAACTAAAAAGAGTTTGCGGTGCTAAACTCACCAAATGTAAAACAAACTCGCTAAAATCCTTCACTTCTATGTACAACAGTGATGTAAAGAGTGTGACATAGCCCACTTGCTTTTGCTACCTTGAAACTGATGAATGAAGAACGTAACGTAGCACCGTCATCAATTAAACCCAACTCTATATGACTATAGCAAGCTGCTTCAATTGAACATCATAATATATTTTCTTAAAATTAACGAAACAGCATAAAAATACTTACTAGGCAATTTAATTTAGGAGAAGGTAAAATTGGTAAAAGGATATAACATGAAGTTTGATAAATAACTTATACTTAGGTACACAATTGGTAGTACTAGTAGTCTACGTTTCAAGGATAAGAAGCACAACAATTTTGATACTTGACGTTTGCATTAAGTTTTATAATAAAAGTCTTATCATCATCATCATCATCCATATCTAACAAAACATTACGTATAATAGATGTTACATTAAATTATACATATATACTTGTAAGCTAACTATGCTGCTTTCTGTTTGAAACTTACTTAATGACAGTATAGCTTGCTTTTGATGATAACATGATTTTTGTCGCTGTGATATTCACCCAATCAAAGATTTTACAGACACCTGCTCCCTTTCAACTTTCTATTATCAACAGAAACTTTGTCCTTATATCTTATGTTAAGCAAACAAAACACACAAACCCAGCTATTTCGACATGAATGAATACTTGCATGAGGTAGTAGTTGACAACATTCAATTCTTTGATCGGGTGAAAACCAGTGAATTTTGTTATTCAAAAATTTACTTACAAGTGTATAAAATTCAGTTAGTTCTTAGTTGATAGTCGCCATTTTGTGTGATGTATCTGACCCATGGGAGTGCCTGGTATCCACTTTTCTCAATAATTTTTAAGTAGCGAACCTGCATATATTGAAATTTATTTAGCATACCGTGTGTTAATGACGTAGTAGGCAACAGTGAAGTAATACAACTTACTTGGATTCCAGACGTGGTAAAGTAAGGGATTTCGAATCTCACTTGGATTGGAGGCCGACCTTCACTATCCTCTCCAACAACGGACGGTAAGCCAAAATGAGCTCTCATCAAATACTCTTTTCCACCCGGAAATGACTTAATAGTCCAAATAATGGCACTCTGCTCGGGTGCATACTTAACTGACCCTATACCAGTCTTGAATTTGGGCGAATCAGCATCACCAGGCACTGGAATGATTATCTCGACGTTGTTGGCTGTTGACCTTCTTTTGAACTGAGACTTGGCCTTTACCATGTACTCCACTCGGCTGTGGGCATGTCTTTCAATAACCGATTCTATCCAAATTAATGGTTTCACCTGAAATAAATGCGACAGTCACATTATTTGCTTTGTACTCCAAATTACGCACTAATAGGATTAAAAAATTAATTTTTAAAAAGGTTATCGCACATGTGTGTTCAGTCGGTAAGACATCAGCTCAAATTCACCATCTGGTGGTATGAAAGATATGGTCCGGTCAACCTCAAATCTACAGCATAGATACAAATAAGAATCCGGTTAGTACAAGCAGACGCCAAAACAAAATCAAAATAGACATAATGCATGTTTATATCCTTACCTCGATAGTCTCACACACTGATGAAATTTCACGTCCTCCAGCTCTACTGACTTCGACTTTCCTCGCCCTGTGCTCTCAAAAAGCACCTTATCGTTGAGCCCAAGTCTAAGTTCTGGCATCCCCGACAAGTATACTCTCATTTTTATAGCGCCGACAATTTCACTTCTCAGAATGTGACCATTAGCATTAGCCTATTTGCATTAGCCAACATTGCATAAAACATTTTTAAAGCTGGAACTCAGTTAACTCATAAAAACACAGACAACTCTACTTACCAGCAAGTTCACAGACTCAATCACATCCAAAAATACTTCATTCTTTCGATATTTAATTCCTTCCGATCGCCAAGACACTGCATTGGTTACTGCCATTGGAGGACGTGGAGCAACTTCCAGCTTGTGCCCTTCTTGCGTGATATACCTAAATACAAAGTATTACCTTATAAAAACCACATTTACAAATCACAAGAGATTGAAGGAACAAGAAATTCAAACACACGAAAACATACTCTTGTAGAATTTTGCTGTCCGTAGTTTGGGGATACCCAAAGTCAAGCAGCTCATCCATAAGTTCGTAAATGATGACAAAGTTATCTCGAATACTTTCCTCCTCCAACTCTTTGAAGTACTCGATCATGACCTGAAAGTAGAACAACACAAAATGTATGAATGTAGTTGGCTGTAAACTGGCTGACAGTATCTTCACAAAGTAATTAATTCGTTTCATTTACCTGAACTAATTTATGAAGAAAGGCAAACACAAGGGCAATATTGGCATTCATTCGCGTTATCGAAACAATGTACAAGTTATTATGCTTAATATAAGCAAATGTACACTCGTTGGTCAGCAATATTGGCGTCACATTCCCTTCTTCCTCTTTCTCCATTAGCAAAGGCATAAACTTTTCAATTACTCCCATGTCAATATCACCTCTGTAATTCCTTGATATTAACACCTGTCGAACGTTAAAACAAATGGTATTAAGATTGAAATGAAATCCTTCCAAATATTTAACTAATCCAAAGGTTTCTGTTTCTCACCTTTCCCTTCACATCCAATATAAATACAGCTGCTGACGACATTTTGGCTAGATTTTGACAAGCTGGCCCCTCAACAATAGTTAACTATCAATACTTCTATTAACTTTACCTCAAGCCGAATCTTTGTATGCCTGTAATAAATAAGCCGACACCGGAAACTTAATTTCTAAAATTTATCATACTCTTCACACTTATCTACATCAACTGTTGTTTTCCAAAAACAATCCAGCAGTCTGAGTCATTGAATATCGAAACTAGATAAAAATTTAATTACAGGTGATTTTACAAACTAAATAAAATGGCGTGAAATATAAGCACTCACTCCTCGTTTTACGATTTTACAACACACCTAGAGCCAATTTGACAACAATCATCAGTAGTGACTAATGGCTAGGATCAATCATTACCGACTTGACTGCCAACATAGCAATTTTCAATTCACAATGTGGGAGAATGAGGCAGATGCAAAGGTAATCAGGAGCATAGCACCTTGTTAAAAACTATCTCTTCTTCTCTTCCCTATTCCATTCCAGTAGCCTCAGTACTAGTATAAGCAGACCATCACAATATTACACGTTACACGTAGCGGTGTGTTGTGTTGTGCTCTGTCTGTTTGTACAATATAAAATACCTTTCCTCGAGCTACGTCATGTATTATGCTTACGGAAATACAATATACGCATTCAACATTTCTCAGTCATTATTACCTGTCCGTCTTTATACATAAACTCTGACAACTAACGTGATGCAAGTTATGTACATGATGTTTATGCAAACGTGTAGCCTACCTACCTGATACAATGCATTAATGATGACAACCACACACCTTTTCTTCCTTCAAAAATCAGTCATTTCAATGCCGCCGGTTTGCTCCAACGTTCATTCCGATTTGCCAAAGTATGCTAATGATAATTTCAGTAGAGTTTTTAAATGTGTTTGTTAATAACCTTTTGGATTTTATTCTATAATAATATATAATATAATGCATACAGGTATATCTAATTATAATTATCACAATAATATCATATTCGCAATTCTATTCGAGGAATAAAAGGCCAACTGCATCAAAATAATCAGACATTTTAATAAAACTAAATAACAATTTAACATAACAAAAAATAAGATTTTTTTTTGTATTATCATAATGTATAGTATCTAGTTTAGAACATTGCTACTGTGTATTTTCATTAGTTCTTTTGTTAGCATCTCAAACATTTTGAATTGTTGAGACAACATCTTACGGATACAAAGATCCGTAGCTGAATACGTTGGCATATTTTTATTCATTGACTATATAAACATTTTAATTCGATTTCATGCAAGGAACATGCGTTGTAATACATATTATGCATGTCATGTAGGATAGTAGCTGACTCATGGTCACCGGGTTGTAATTGAGGCCTATTGCTATAAACTGTAGTTGGTACTATGGGTACATTATATGCACACAATGTAGCACGTACACTCACTAGCATACTGCAAAAAATTAATGATTCAGAAAGGTTTTTGTAACTTTGAAAGAGATAGACGGTAAAAGGAAAGTATGCAAAATTTCAAAATAAGATTTGTTGAATTTATCTAGAAAGAAATAATTGACTGCCAAAATGAACGACTAACTACATAAAAATAGAGGATTCCAGAGTATGCAGTCATCTAATCAGCCTTCTTAACAGCTTGTTGTCTTGATTGTCTAATCAGTCCAGGTATGTCGGAGTAGAGGATAGTTCCAGCAAACACGAGGAACGTTCCGAACCAGTGAGTAACCGTGAAGGGATTTCCGAAGTAGTAGATTGACACAATCAAACTGACGAATTTACGTAATGTCACCACCAAAGTTACTGTCAGAGATGCACATTCTGTCGTCAAAACGAAGACAGAGTTTATGCAGCAGCACCTGAAAATCGAAATCGTTTACCATGAATCACATGTAATCTGTACAGCTTTTTGCTGGAAGGAAAATGTGTTTAATTTAACTTACTGTGTTAGCACATTCCCAGCCATATACAGCCACACGATCGGGATTCCAACCCCCAAAACATCCACAGGGGCAGAAGTGTTGGCCAACTTAATGTGCTGAGCCAAATCAGTCATCAAGAGAGCATATCCAGGTAGCGGCAAGAAATGCTGTAAAACAATGTAAGCTATGAGAATGCGACACATGAATACATCCTTTTTCATGTTGTTTTTTGAAAAGATTCATACAGTAAAGAACAAAGCTTCTCTCGGATGTTTCCCGTATTTTGCATAGAGAACTTCCTGATAAAGTCCCATACGCGCAGACAAAAAGAGTGCACATAACAGTATTGAGATGCCTGAAAACAAATAATCATATGAACATGAACTGAATTTTCCCAAATGGGCAATATGATACAGGTCCTTTAATCTTTCATCGACTTACCAACCGTCCACCAGAAGTAATCTGAGAATCCAGTTGATCCGTCTGAGACAACAGCATCCGCTTTGTCCTAAAACGAAAGGCATGCTTTGATGATTTCATGGTTTTAAAAATCTTTCGATATAACACAGTTTATCACAAACATACCTTCATATCCTTTCCAGATGCAATTGTACAAATTGCTATTCCTAATGAAATCATTCCAACGGAAACGTATCGTTGGGTATTGTATCGCTTGTGCATGATTATCATTCCCAAAATCATATTTGCCATTAGAGATCCCTGCGGTAAAAAGTAATATATGAAGTATTTCAGCATTTCTTTCGCCCATTCTTGGTACTAAATCTTTGAACCAAAATTAACTTACAGCTCTAAAGATAAGATGGAGCGTCATGGATATATTGAAGTTGAAAGCCATATTGTTGGCAGTGCTCACAATGAAGAAGAATACTACCATTGTGATATACTCACTGCACAAAAAAGTAATTTAGAATTAATTCAATTTTATAGAATAAACTTATGCGTAGTTTGAATGGATTTGAAATTGAAATACTTACCGTATTGGCACAGCAATCTTTTTGGTTCCACAACGAAGTGTCGTAATAAATCCCTCCAGTGAAATAATCAAGAATTGACAGAAATTAATCAAGTTTCCACATCCAGGATCCTCTCTTCATGAATCATAAAATAGACTCAGTTAGGAAAACATTCTTGATTTCAGTCAGGTTAATGAATCCATTTAATATTTTCAAACTTACTTCACCAGCAGTTCCAAAAAGATAACGTTGGAACAACATCCTATCATCACAAATAAGATGGCCAAACCGGCCTTCAGGTAGTTAGGCTGAACCGCCATTTTTCTGCTGTTTTTTAACGAACAAGGAAATGGGTATCCGTATTCTTCCTATTTGAAACTGCAAAAAAAATGAAATACATGCATTCCACTGTGTAATTTGAAATGACCTAGATTTCCAACTTCACACTTACTTCCTACAAAGTAGCTCCCGTTCTGCTGTGTTTTCCAAGCAGCGGATAAAACAAACTAGCGGATTGCAACTTTCCGCTATGAATTAACCTATGGGAACTCACATTTACAAATGACTATTATGAATCGATTTTCTTGTATTGATCAACATATTATCACACATGGTTTTAGCCGCTTTGTAAATAAGACTGTCTTTCAGACTTCACGTTTATAACTCCATTTGTATTTGGATACTAATTATTTTAGCTAGCTAGAAAAGTCCCAATGGTTTCTAACGTTTGTTAACCTACCTGAATTAGCTGTTGTTGCTCAATCAGCAGCCACAATTCGCCGACGACAGATTGCTGACTTACATTTAGGTTGACTTGATTGCAAAGTGCGAACGAGAGACGACGTACTTAGTGTGTTGTGCAGACTGTTCTGTTCTGCAATGCAATGTTGATGTTCAGTAGTGGCCTTCAACCCAACTAGATTAGAGACATGTTTGAAGAAGCCACTGCATTGAGATCTTTAGTGTGGGTGCGATGCTGCTGCTGAAGTACCTACATCAGCTGGCCATATCACGAGACGTTACATTTGTACCGTCACGTTGCATCCCGTATTGGTAGATTGCAAGATACTTGCAAAGCAAGAGAAATCAGAAAGAAGTAGCAATGTGGGGCATTCTCATACGTGATCATTTCTGATTAACTAACAATTATATTTTATGATGATAGACATTGTCATTTGACCATGGAAGCAAGCTGAAATTGTCAAACCTTTATGCAACATTGCCCATTCCAGCACGGGTTTAAGTTAGTTTTATTCCTAACAAAATATTCACTAGAAGTCTGTAGTAATAGGAGCCGATATTAGTATGCAATCTTGGTTCTCCTTTTAGATTTTTTGCATGGTTTTTTATTGATATTGGCCGCTGCTCAATGTTATTAGCATGCTTGATTCTGAAGAGTAAGGATAGATCAAATGCGTTGCACACATTGATGATAACTTTGAAATGAAGTTGAGTATAATGCTAAGTTTATGCAATGTTTAATGTGCTCCATTAGCTACATATAAGCTGGGTCTGTTATGACGAGTTGAGATATGAAGTGGTAGGCTGAATGCAAAATGGAATTGAATTCAGTTGCTTATTGTAAAAAGGGTATTGAGCGAAGGCCGTTTTTTATAGGTGCTGGCTAAAATTACAACTCATTGTAAATTGGAGAGAAAACCACTTGATTATAACCACACATATGTGTAAGTAGATACATGAAGTTGCATAATCCGTGATGTAATTTTTAATGCACATATAAGTAAATAAATACTTGAATGAATTCAGCGTGGAAAGATCATTTGACGGTCAAACTAAAACTTTTACGTGTATAGGTATTGAAGGTGACTCTGATTGAGTACGCTAGAATGCATGCATGCACAAAGAACATTGCCAACAAATAATAGGTACTGTTTTCAGTGTTATAATTACTATTTTTGTAAATCATTGCTTTCATAAAATTGTTTGCCTTAGTCTAAATTCTTGTGTCTTACGCTGGATTCAAAAGGCGAAGTTAAAGGCGAATTCAACTTTCCAATATCTGAACCGTTCTGTATTACATGTTACGGTGGCCGCAAAGATAGCATTTTTCGACACAAACACTGAAGCATGGGTTGGTTCACCCATTGCCACAATAAAGAGTTGACTGTGAGTAATCTCTTACTTGCACTTACTTAATTTTGAGCGTTACTGTCAAACATTAACTTCCAACTTGAACACGACATAGCTTTGAGACTTAGACGCTTGACTCGTGCTGCACATTATTGAAATGTTACATCCCTAATTTAAAATAATGGTTCAATCCATTTTTCACTCTTCCAGCTACATAAAATTTTAATTCAATTTTTTGAAAGCCAGAAGTATAACATTCTTCATCAAACTCAGAAGCCTGTTCTTATGTACATTCACGATTGCATCCAGAACTATGACCCGAACATACTCCAACACAATCTAACTACTGAATTGTCATTGTCCAGAAGCCAAGAGCACTGAAAAATCCTGTTCTTTTGTTGCCCCAATTTACGCGCAACCTATGACACGTCCCTTTTTTGGGTTTGGCCAGTTCCCTTGTAGCGTGTAATTTAACATAATTAAATTTTTTATAGCACATAATAATGCAATGTACTGATACTAACGATCAAATTAAAATGCACAGTATGAAAGCCCATGTCGAACTTAAGGACAGCGCGATTGATGGTGTTTAATAGAAATAACTGGTTGATTGATAACTTCATCGTTATTTGAGAAGTCACCATAATGTTCAGTGTCTTGAGAGGTGCACTCCAGCAGTCAGCACAGCAGTGAATTTAGATCTTGGCAAGTTCAAGATTAGATTTGGTATTGTTCTTAGCCCGAAAGGGCACAATCTAATCAAAAGAAAGCAACTACATCTAAATCCAGCAATTGCATTTGCAATTTTGTTGGAATAGAAGTGTAAATATGGAATCGTACGCCTTTTACACAGTTTACACGGTTCATATCCAGTATTATGATCCGAAGTGTTTTCACTCCTGTTATATCTAATGGGAAATTAAGTAGTTTTGTCTTTTCATCTCCCTACACCTTTGATGGGCGTTTTCTGCACACTTTAAAACCCTCTCAGTTTAAATTGACAATACAAAATCCCACTTATCTTACAATGTAATGCGGACGTAATGATTTTAAACCAAACCAATCGGCTACCTGGTAAAATTGAAGAAAGTTTAAACGACTTTGTTGTATTTGGTGTTCCTTAAGCTGTATCAACAGTCCGGGCAGCTACTACCCCAAATATGACGGACACATCATCATGGATGAGATTTTTTGCCAGAGAGGGCACACATTAATTACAGGAAACATTACATGACTACATTAGATTATATTTAACAAATTAGGTGGAACTTCTGACTACTACTTATGTTCATGCTCTATCAACACGTCTATGTCTGGTCTGCTCTTTGAAACGGTAATCATTAATTTAATGAAAGTCATTTGCAAGTCGATAATGAACCCAACCGCTAAATTGTGCATAAATGATGGAACCACCAGCATTTATGTGTTGCATTGGAATTACAAAAAACTTAATTGAGTACCTGCGTCCCTCCAAATTTGACAAGTCTTTGCTGCACTGCGTTATATTCAGTCTTGATATTCCCCAGACTTTCCACTGTTGAAATTTCCCATCCATCACATGAAAAAATTGGGATCAATCACTTAACAGTGGATCAAACAATAAATGTGGACATTTAGATGATAATGAAGTGTTAAAAACTGTATTGAGCAACCCATCTACAAAGCTTAAATCTTGTGTTTCATAAAACTCACCGAATTCACAGATCGAGAAACCAGATTCCCAATAGGGTCTCTAGTTTTGCAGCCGCAACCACTTTCCGGCACCTTTACTTTGTTCCTTTGAGTCGAGCCTTATCCCTGATGTATTCAAATGTTTGTGTATTCACTGTGAAATTACCTAACTTCTAACCTAACCTACTAACTTTAACTACATCAGCAGCAAACCCTTCCAACGTCTGCATTTAGCATGCATCAAGAACTCCAATCCAACATACTCCCTATGTAAACTCATTCATGTCCAGAAGCCAAGAGCACTTAAAAATATTGTTCTTTCGTTGCCCCAATTTACGCGCAACCTATGACATGTCACTTTTTTGGCCTTGACCAGTTCCCTTGTTGAGTGTATTTTAACATAATTTAATTTTTTATAGCCCATAATAATGCGATGCGCTGATACTAACGATCAAATTAAAATGCACAATATGAAAGCCCATGTCAATGTTAAGATAGCTACGTGATGATATTAAAAAGAAATAACTGGTTGATTCATAACTTCATCGTAATTTGAGAAGTCTTCATAATGTTGAGTGTCTTGAGAGGTGCACTCCAGCAATCAGCACACCAATTAATTTAGATCGTTCACCCTTCACTAGTCAGGTTTCTATTGTTTTCGCCCGAAAGGGCACAATCTAATCAAAAGAAAGCAACTACATCTAAATCCAACAAGTGCGTATTTAATGCAATTGTAATGGAAGTGTATATATGGTGTATGTCCTATACTTTGACTGTCAACACTTTCCATTGTTGAAAATTCCCTTCACTTACTTAAAAAGAACGGGATCAAGCACTAAAACAGGAAGTGTACATGTAAATGGATTGACGGTCGTTCTTCGACATTGTGAGCACATAAATCATCATAAAACATGAAGTACTACTCCCAGTTTATTTGGTTTACTATTTTTCGTATATTATTGCTTAAATTATTTGGTTTGTTTTCATCTTGGCTTTATAAGCTGAATTGTAAAGGGGAGGTTAAGGATTTTAGCAGTATATCCTCTGGTGTAACTGGTCCATCTGTTAATATTAAAAGAGAAAGTTTGCTAACATAGAAAATCAGGTTCACAATCAGAGTAAGGTATCGATGTATTTTGATTACCCAATCTGAACCATTCTGCATTCCCAGCTTCCTTTCTGGCCGCAAAGATAGCATTTTTCAATGCAAATAGCACGCAAACACTAGAGCAGAGGGGTGGCTCACCAGTTGCTACCAAAAAATCGTTTAGTTATCATCTGTGCAATTGCTCATATTCAAACAGCATCTAACCGAGGATATCATTTACCTTTGGATCTTAAAATCCCCAAAGGGTTCGGAGCATCTTTTAACAGAGTCACTCGAAGATCTTCCGGTATATCTTTTGGTAGTGGAGGCTTGTATTGCTAAGAAAATGTCATACTTTTAATACCTCCAATTCATGAGGCGTGTCATAACATATTTTACATTGTTGTCTCACATTACCCATGTATTGTACGTTAGAAGCCCTGGAGCATCATTGCTGTAAACGAGCTTCTCAGTCGTCCAAAGTCCTAAATTTAATAATAACTTTTACAAAAAAGCTCATATTGATCAGTACAATTGATAGTTTTATAAACTAGCTACCAATTCCCATAATCAAGGCCCCTTCAACCTGCCCAATATCGATTTCTGGGTTCAGACTTTTCCCAGCATCTTCAATAATATCAACTCGTACAATCTATGCATGGTTGAATCACCAGATATTGTTCAACAGCATTAGTCTCATGCTAAAATACCGTGGAATGCCAACAGGATGAAACCAACATTGCATAGCCGTATTACCTTGCTTTCACCAGTCAGGCAGTCTATTTCTACCTCCGTTGCATTTACAACCCAGATATCATAGCTATTCAACTTGTCTGGAGGGCCCGGCCTGTGGTTTTAGAAGAAAACTAATAAAATATACCTCATTCCAACCATTTTTAATAATGCTTTGATGAAAACTTTGCATTAATGATAGCCGCAATTAGTTGTCGCTTTATTTGAGATTGTCTGTTTACATGTAAGTCGCAGCAAGATGGATTCCAGCTTTATTGCATAGTTTGACTATTTTCTCCCATTTGGCACCTTTTGCTTTGTCTTTAATTGGCTTCATTCTCTCGTTCAGCGTCTTGCAGCACATCAGTGCTCCCTGTTTGTTAATTTGTCAATTAATCAAGCCCTCGTGTACCGTACATGATTGTACAGTTCATATTGCGTAAAGATTATCTACACTTACAAAAACGCAAAGTTCACTGGTAGCTGAGCCACCAGTTGAGTCAGTGTTTGGAGCAACCAGATTGTTCGAAGGTTTAACTTTCACCTTGTCAATGGGAATTCCTAACTCAAACGCCACAGCTTGAGCAACCTTCATTAAACGAATGCGTTGTTTGTATGCTTTCATTTCATTAATTTAAGATGAATAAACACGAAATTACCTTTGTATTCAAACCTTGTCCAACCTCAATGCCACCGGTTGAGACGGCCACTGTGCCATCCCTATTGTAAATGCAGACATATGCAGGTATTTTGGTGGCACCAAAATAGTCAAGAGAATATCGCATGGGCACAATTGCCAACCCTCTTTTCTTCCACCTGTTAGCCTTCATATATAAGTAGAAAACGGTTAGCTATATTTCTTACGGAATTGTTAGGTACTCTGAATTTAAAAAAATGTTACTAACAGTGTTGAATTCATCAATGAATCGTTTCCGTTCCTCAATGCTACCACTAACTTTGAGCTCATCAAGCATTTTTGGAATAAAATTTTGACCCGTAAATACTTGACCGTTCGTTGGGAAAAGCTTGCAGCCCGCTTTAATTGCATTAGCTAGACGGACTGCCACAGGGTCCAACTTTAGCACGTATGCAACATGCTCCATTACGTTTTCAATTAAAGCAATTCCAGGAGTGGATCCTGTATACACAAATATAAAAACTAGTCTTACCTACTTTCAAAGTACAAGCACAAAGCAAGCGAGTTTTACTGACCTGGAGCTCGACACCAAGTATTCGAAGGTGCGTTTGTCGAGATATTAGAGGGTGTGACCTGCCAGCTATTAACCTCATACAAGGATTGTAGGTAACTCATTGCCATTTCCGCTGTTTCCTCTCCACCCTCCATTCCTGAGTTACAAAAAATCTTCCCTTTGAGCCCAAGAATTTTCCCTGTTGCATCGACACTGACCTTCAAAAATTATATGTGATGAAGCATGAGTATCTACTGTAATGAGAGGGGAAAAGGGCTAAGCTTATAATTTCTGTATAAGTTTGCTGTTGTGTGTACCTCGTATTTCATAAGAAAAGGGGCTCTCTTCCCAATCATTTTCATATTTGTCTCAAGATCCAGTTGCACGCGAACAGGTCGGTTAGTTGCGTATGCGGCAACAGCACATGCACAGGCAATTTGAGTTGCCCTTGATATTTTACAACCATAAGCACCTCCAACTCTTCGAACTGAGATGTCAATCCTGTAACAAATACTGATTGGTAACCCTCGATATTCCTCACCATGAGATCTCAAGTAAATTCATTATTACTCATTAGCAGGTTTTCCAAGCGTGGATGCCACCGCGTTCTGAATCAAATCCATCCACTGTGTTGAACAATAAACGTCCATGCCGTCCTCTTTGGGAACACAAATGCTTATATGAGTTTCCATTGTAAAGTGATACTGGGAACCGAGCTGGAACTCGCCTACTATTTTTTGAACTCCTGGCACATTTTCTGATGAACTAACTGTGGCAACATATTCCAGTAATAAGGTTTTACAAACTCTTAACTGTGTTTAGAAATGCATGATTATGAATTACATTCAAAGCTTTTCACTTCTTCGCCATATAGTGAATCCAGTGACCCATCCTTTTCTGCTTCCAGTAACTTTTCCTCGATAGATGATACTCCTTTAGTAATATTGGCGTACCTTACTTTCACCAACTCAGTCGCTTTCAAGGCAATCTCTTGGCCTTCCGCTATGACCATACCAACTGAAGTGAAAGAAATACCATTTACAAGCTAGTCTATTGACTTACATCTTCTAAGCAAAGTAAAGTGTATGGAAAAAAGTAAAATCAAACCCGGTTGGCCAAAGAAATGGACTTTGTTGCTAGCAAATATCTATATTAACAAAGTAACGCGGACATATGCAATCCTGTTTATGATCGTGTCGAATTATGAAATCTATAAATTAGATTATGAATTTTAGAACTGAATTGACATTCACCTCCTCTGAAGTATCAGCCATCACCATGTAATCGTTCAGGCCGGGGATATCAGCAGCTTTAACAAATTTCACCACACCTGGAAGGTTCTAGTGTATAAATTAGAAGGTTGTATATACAGATGATCATCCCCAAATGCCAAATAAACTCTAAGAGCAAGTGTAATGTCATTCAAAACTCTTAATATACCTCTGCCGCTGATGCATCTATTTGCACCAAATCCGCTTGAGCCTCCGTACTTAATACAAATGCTCCAAACAATTCGCCAAATCTGGGATTTAAGTCATTTATGTATTCTGCTTCACCTATGTCAATGAAACGTGGAATTTTGAGTATCATATGCATAATTATGTTAAAACAAATCAATTTTGCTGTTCGTACCTGAGACCTGTGGAAATGATTCTAGTTTTACAATGGGCTCATTAATTGGCCACGTTGTTTTATCTGTATCGTAGGTTTGTTGACCTGTTGTGACATTGCGTTTAAGGTTTTTACCTCCGCTACGAACTCTGTTACTCGAGTCCGGGCCCAGCATTCCTAAAATGCACTAGGAACAAAATTGAATAATATTCGATTATTCAAACGAAGATTAGCAAACAGGCCATGAAGAATGCGTAACTATGCTTTAGATATAAAAAGTTAATGGAACCTTATACAACAACGTTTGAGTCAAACGTTTCCGATACGCTTGTGACCCATCAGGAGGTCTAGAGTCTGGTTTAATGTCAGCCTCCAGAGCCTGCATTACACCTCTAAGCGTTGCTTCATCGCGCAATGACTTGTTTGTTAAGAATCTTTCAGTTGTTGAAGCATGAACCTGCAGAAGAACAGGTGGAGTGAATTATCAAACCTTCGTTAGGTTCGAAGCATCACCTTCGTGTGATGCTTTCTTTCATGTTCATTGAAAAGCATAAGATTGAACAATTTACATACAAAATCATCGTTGATACCACCGTATACAATACTAGGCATTCCGTCAACAAGGTAGTTCCGCTTTTTATCCACTTGCATACAAAATGCTGCATTGACGTAGGCGTGTGAATTTTGGAATCGTCGACTAATCTGTTACCGGTTTTTAATAAAGGCTTAACGACATGCAATTTTACAGCATTAAAAGTTGGCTCAGTTAAGTACATACCTTAAAGCTACGAAAGAGGTGGTTGTTGGTTAACGGTTTCAGGTGGATAGAAAGTAACAACTTTCCAGCCATATCTTGCTTCAGTAAATCCGACACCTTGATTCGAGTTATTGATGTTGGAGATGACGCTTCAGTCAACAAAAGTTATGCATTCAATTTTTTTCCATCATCAAACTGTGAAATCAAACCCTGCTGTTTGCTCTTACCAATAGATAATTCAGCTTGGGCTGCTTCCAAAGTTATAAACACGTCTGAGGGAAAGTCTACGTGTTTGTTTTTCAGCATAAGGTTTCCAGCAATTGTTGCTACCTATGTGATCATGCGTATGCTTTATGAAGCTTTCAATTTGTCAGTATGGTTGCATAAACTGTTCATTTACTAACATTTCGAACAGGAGTGTTGGCAATTCTTCCCCAGTGCTTGGCAATTCCAATGGCATGCTGAAACCCAGCTTGTGAGCCAGCTCCT
The DNA here is from genome assembly GCA_034697805.1 of Orchesella bifasciata. Taxonomy (NCBI): domain Eukaryota; kingdom Metazoa; phylum Arthropoda; class Collembola; order Entomobryomorpha; family Orchesellidae; genus Orchesella; species Orchesella bifasciata. Next base: position 21,852 of record JAQGAP010000133.1, read on the forward strand.
TTCAGAGCTTCAATTCCCTTGGCCAATGTTACTCCTCCACCAATTGTGACTTCGGTAGGATTTACAATGATTCTTTGTACTTCTGGAATGCTCGTGATTTCAAGGAAAGCTCGGACTGTGTCTGCGTCCTTCTTGAACACCCCTGCTCACCAAGTACATCATTTATGGTCTACGGTCGTCAACCAAATTTCAAACAGTGGATGTATGCAAGATAATATTTTGTATGTAACCTGTTCCTGTATTTCCAGCCACAACTCTGAACACCATTCCTGCATCTGTAAATCGCTTTTGCGTCTGAAATGCATCAAGGAGCGTGGACACTTTCACCCAAAGTCTGCCATCCTTGAATGTGATAGTTTTCAGGGATGTTGGAACCGTTTCCAAGCATTCATCATTACGAGATGGGCAATTGATACAGGATATTTCCTTTTGAGTAAAATCAGTAACTCATTATGACATTTCCTGATTGTTAACGGGCATTCTAAAATTGACGAGATAAGAATTTGAATAGACATACTTCAATATCAAAGCATTTCCGTTTCAACTTCTCTGGACAGTCAGTAGCAAACGATTTGAATGCATCAAGAATAGGGCGGTAGCCCGTACAACGACAAATATTTCCGTCGAAACTGTTCTCAACGTCCTTCATTTTCAAAGTTGGTTTTGACTCCAACAAACTGTACATGAGACAAAACATTACAGTCACAACAAAGTCAAAGGATTTGGTCGGCAATTATTGTTATCCAGAAGACATTACCTAATCATGTTATTGACCATGCCCCCAGAACAAAATCCACACTTTTCCCATTAGAAACAGCAAGCAGTAACATGGAAAGTTAAATATTTGGTGACATAAATCTTCAATACGCTTCAACTACATCAACAGCAAACCGCTTTAACATGTGTATTTAGTATGCATCAAGAACTCCAATCCAACATACTCCCTATGTAAACTCATTCATTGTCGTCCAGAAGCCGAGAGCACTGAAAAAATCTTGTTCTTTCATCACCCCAATTTACGCGCAACCTATGACATGTCCATTTTTTGGTCTAGGCCATCTCTCTTGTTGAGTGTAATTTAACATGATTTAATGTTTTTCAGAACATAATTTTGCAATGCGCTGATACTAACGACCAAATTTAAATGCACAGTATGAAAGCCCATGTCAAACTTAAGGACAGCGCGATTAATGGTGTTTAATAGAAATAACTGGTTGATTGATAACTTCATCGTTATTTGAGAAGTCACCATAATGTTGAGTGTCTTGAGAGGTGCACTCCAGCAGTCAGTACAGCAATGAATTTAGATAGCTGCCGCAGCTCTACATTGAGATGGCAAAATCTAATCAAAAGAAAGCAACTACATCTAAATCCAACAATTGCATATGCAATCTAATTGGAATGGAAGTGTAAACATGGGATTATACCTCGTTTTACACGGTTCATGTGGTTCATATCCAGTTTAGTGATCCAAACCCTTTTCACTGCTGTTATATCTGCTGGAACATTAAATGATTTTGTCTTGTCCATCTCCCTTCACCCTTGACGGACTTGTTCTGCACCATTTAAAGCTCTCTCACTTACACTAGACAATACAAAATCCCACTTATCTAACAGTGGATGTAATGCTGCCAACGCAATGATTTTAAACCAAACCAATCGGCTACCTGGTGAAATTGAAGAAAATTTAAACGACTTCGTTGTACTTGGTGTTCCTTAAGATGTATCAACAGTCTGGACAGCTACAATCCCAAATATGACGGACTTATCATCATTGCTGACATTCGCCCGAGAGAGCACGAATTAATTAAAGGAAAGTAACCACATTTGATTATATTTAACAAATTAGGTAGAACTTCTGACCCAACCGTAAGCACTCCATACTACTACTTATGTTCATGCTCTATCAACACGTCTATGTCTGGTCTGCTCATTGAAACGGTAATCATTAGTTTAATGAAAGTCATTTGCAAGTCGATAATGAACCCAACCGCTAAATTGTGCATGAATGATGGAACCACCAGCATTTTTGTGTTGCATTGGAATTACTAAAAACTTAATTGAGTACCTGCGTCCCTCCAAATTTGACAAGTCTTTGTTGCACTGCGTTATATCCAGTCTTGATATTCCCAAGACTTTCCACTGTTGAAATTTCCCATCCATCACATGAAAAAATTGGGATCAAGCACTTAATAGTGGATCAAACAATAAATGTGGACATTTAGATGATAATGAAGTGTTAAAAACTGTAGTCTGCAACTCATGTACAATGCTTCAATCTGGTGTTTCATAAAACTCACCGAATTCACAGATCGAGAAACCAGATTCCCAGTAGAGTCTCTTGTTTTTACTGTGACGACACAGCAGCCGCAACCACCTTCACGGCACATGTACTTTGTTCCTTTGAGTCGAGCCTTATCTCTGATGTAATCCACCAGTTTGTACTCCGGACCAATGTCATTGTCAACTGTTTTTGTATTCACTGTGAAATAACCAGTGTCAGCAAAACGTTACCAATTAAATACTTTAGTACAAATTGTTAAAGCAATTTATCCATAAACTTGGATCGAGCAGAGCTAATAGAGCAGAGTGCAGACAGAAGCATGCAAATTGGCTTTGATACGGACTTGCAATATTACAGACTCTGAAATTCAAAGTAAAACTTACCTGTATAAGTTTTTCCGTTTATAATGAACGTTACAATTTGCTGATCCGATGGGCCTTCTAGCAAACTTAAATTATATGAAATAAGAATTTATGTCTTTTTTTATATCACGTATTATTATAATAATCCGTAAACATTTAATTTACTACTATAACACAACGCGTTTGATTACTTGCAAAAACATGTGGATCAACTAATCTTACTTTAAGTCACTCTGTGCGTTTCCCATTTTGGCAGTAAACCCATTCGTGCGTAGCACTGATATGAAATGCAAAATGAAGTAGATCTTTTATCTCATGAATACTTTGTGAAGTAAAAATGCTTCGGTGAACTTGGAACGTCTTTAGTTTTAGAGCACCACTACTACCTGCTGCGGAGGTATTCAACAAACTGTCTAAGCTAAGAGAAATGTTTATTAATCAAACAACAAAAGTTAAAGTTGCCGGACAAAATAGATAGCCTGGAGAAATAACTTTAAGCATTAGAAGTAATCATGAATGGGTAAGCAAGAATAACACACATGTGTGCTTTCCATTTGCCCTCATGATTGGGATTGGGACATGCAACCATAAAAGTGAGCAAGCTACGCATATTTTTTTGTTTTGCAGAACATGAAGATTCAAGTGGTTGAGTCGACTGACGAAAACCTATAGCATTGCATTTCAACACAGGTTTTAACATTTATAGGTAGCATGCAGGAATTTGGTAATTCAAATCAGTTATATGCTTTTTTTGCATGAACATTTTCAACTTGCAATGAGTTGATTTCTATATGGAGCATAGTAAGAGCAAGGGATATGAGTGACCATTTTAATTTACGATAGATGTATATGATCCGAAAACAAAATTATGCAGATATGGATACAAAGTAGTCGGAACTTTGAACATCTCATTTGACAATTTTCGATTGCCAATAAGCTGTCATAATATTATAAGTAAGTGTGTTTAACAAGCAAAAGATTCTTCCACAGTTGGATGTCACATCTCTCAAGACCTTGCTTGAACTGTTCCATATAGTCGCATTCTTTTCTTGCTAACTGAATACCTATTCATAATCCAAGCATCTCATACAAAGCATGTAGGTATGTGCTAAATACTTATGAGGAGAAGATCACGTTTTTCTGGAAAGGCAGTCGGGGCATAGTGCGATATCTTTAATTTAACTTGAACCGTGTTTATTTTGGAATGAATAATGAGTTCAATGACTTCCAAAATGATTACATTACAGATGAAATTATAGAATTCGGTGATTGACAAACAAACCTAAGCAATGACTACGATCCATATAAATGTTGTCTGATATCTCTGATCTCCAAATTATAACAAGTTTGTCTGCCACGCATCGTCATGTTTCTTGCCGTAAATAATGATGAAAGTTAACTGATAAACTAATGCTGATTCAATGAATATTTCAATGTATGCCGATCGATAGATAATGCTGATGTTGAATAAATGATGAAATAATATGCAAGGACATCATCATTTCTGCAGGTTAATAATTGTTGACAATTTATTAGCTGTCAACTCATTCGTTTATTTTTCAATTTCTAGGACAATGCATTGCCCAAATTTCAACCTTAATTAATGATTCTTACGATTTTAATTACCGATATTAAATGCTTCATGCGGTAATTGATTGAGACCATACTTTGTGTGAACTCAATGTGGAAAGTATAAATGCCCAAACGCACACATATCAACTTCTACTATTCCTCTGATTCACAGTTTATAACCTAAAACCACTAATATAAAAATGTATTGCATTAAAACTCCGCTGACAAAAAAGAAGGTAGTAAAGTTTACCCACATGGCCCACATTGAAAATGAGCACAAAATGCACATTGAACATTACTTAAACTGTATGCTAGTAACCATTCTCTTATCTTATCTCTGCTGAGTATCAAATATTGCTCTTTTACACACGATACTTCATAATTTATTTGTTTATTACAAAAAGTGTACTTTTGCGTTTCTTTTGAAACAAAGTGTTTGCATCACGTTTCGTAGGTCTATAGATTTTATACAACTGTTATTGTTGAACAATAGACTGGATAGGATTAGCTTGACATGGTAAAGGATCAGTGGAGACTTTGAAGTATTTTTGCTGACCAATTGGTTCTAGTAGAGCATGCTTGTGAATAGCCACATAATATAGATTTATATCATTATTTATTTTAAGCATTCGTGTACCCTTTATCTATGTATGTACATTGTTTGAACAAAACTGTGATGTGAAGTACAATTTGTGTTCGTTGTTACTTGACATGTAGGAATATAAATCCCTGATAAAATCAGGAGACTGAGATTCTTCTCACTAATTGGTTTCTCGTTTGCATAACGTTACTGAAAATATTTTGGAACGAACTAGTTCGTTAGACTTATAGGTTTTTCTTCTATTTTTTGGCTTTACAACACAACTTTTCTTTATGTTCACTTTTTACCACAATGACTACTTCCGTAACCTTAGTTTTTGAATTTTATACAGGTAGATACAAAAGTATGCGAATTTCAAGTCTCACAGGAAAACTAAACATATTATTTCGGTTAAGGTTAAGTGATCTCGAATCTCGGGGCATATTGATACGTTTGAAGTAAAATTTTCAATTTTTATTCGAAGCACAGGAGCTCTATATATGAAAAATAAGAAATAAAACGATGACTAATGCAAACAAAAAGTAGTGCATCAAAAACAATAACAATAAAAAATTTAACAACAAAACTAACTAAAACTATAAACATTTAGCCGCCAGTGGTAACACACATTCATACAGCGGTTACATGAATTCGTATAAATTTGCACCTAGCACTAACTACACCTATAAATTTTTAACGTAAGTTAGTCCTAACTGGTATAAGAGTTCGTAGACATACGTACTGCGTTTACAATGACCATAAAAATAGTGCGGATGAATCTCTCACCTTTTCAATTCGACAATATTGTGTAATGCAGAGAAACACTGATGTACCTAAATATTGAAATTGAAACTGCGAAAGATTTTGTTCCAAACAGTGAAAAACGAAGAGCTGCTTATCAAGAGTTAACTTTAAAAACAAAACTGCGACAAAAACGATCTATAAAATATGAATGCATAGCACATTAAGTTTTAAATTTCATTGTCGTCCATTAAAATAATGTCAGACTCCCATTTTTCTTCAACGGCGGGTTCAGGTTGGCCACCTGGGGGAGCGGGATGAACTCGGTTAACAAACTCGCTAGGGATGCCAGAATTGAGTAAATGTGTTCGACTCCGTTGACGAATGTCTTTTCTGTAGTGGAGCAGAGCCTCCCAACACATTTCCTTCAGTTTTGGAACTGTCAGCCATATTTTGAACACTCGGTTTGTTCTCGTGTTGTTTTTTATGTGCGTTACCCCACCAAAGATGTACATGCAGCCACCCTGAATCAATAATAGTTAAAACGCCACCATCAAACTCTGTAAAAATGTTTTTTCGTTCAAAAATTCTTAAGAAAAAAACCCTTACAGCTGTAATGCTTGTAGAGTGAAAGTACAAAGGTATGGGCATCTTGACGGGTAGAAAGTGCCATTGCATTGAAGGAATGTGGAGCTTCCACAAATCCATGAAAATGTTTTTAGAATCATAACCACCACAAATGAACACCTCTGAAAATTGGAAGCCACACCAAATTAGTTCATATTCATCTACATTTTTCCATAAGTAGCTTTAGGGATGACTGTTACTGTACCTTCGCCTTTCTGCACAGATCCTTGACACTTTCTTGGACACGGAAAACGCGGAGGAGCATTAGGCCGCCCGCTTAAGCTTCCTTTGGTTTTTAGCATATACCACTCTCTATCTTTCAAATTGAAAACAGGCACGGTCTTTAATTCGTAGGCTTCCCGTGCTGTTCCACCTCCTAAGATGTAGATGTTATCACCATCGAATGCAACTTCATGCCGGTACCTGAATAATAGAACATGAGGTTGTACTGCTGTGTTGTGAACTGTTTGGAAGCAATACAAGTTTGGAAGTATAGGATTCTATTACCTTGGCTGAGGTTCTGAACTATCCCCCCTGGACACAAATATTTTTTCCCAGTGACGTTTGGTTAAATCTAACTTGTGAATATCCTAGGGAATTTATGAAAATAACTATTTGAAAACCGTTCTCCTCTTCAGTAAAATCGTGCACAAACTAAAGTAGCTATTAACTGGTTACGTACCATTGAGTAATCATAACCAGTCGTTCCGCCAATCACATAAAACGACCTTTTCGCACTATCAAGCACGACTGCTTGCCCGTACTGCGGAGTGGGAGCTTCGCCAGTCGTCTCAATTGTTCTCCAGGTGAGATTTCTTAAATCACAAATGTTCATTTTGTTTGACGAAGAACCTCCGAATGGCACCCCTGAAACGATTCACAAATATTAGTTACTCATGGTTTTGAAGCAAGTCGCGATCACTATTTTATAAATTGCTGGTAGTAACCTGTTCCCCCGAAAACTATTAGGTAATTCCCATACAAGATGGCTGAATGTGAAGCCAATTCCTTTGGGGCCTTTCCAGCAGTTGGGAGATACTTCCATTGGCCTTCCGCGAAATTGTAACACCATAGCTGAAAGAATGTACGAGGATAGTGTTTTTAAATTTGAATAAAACTTTCGACGTTTTGTAGTTGTAAGTTAAGTTTACCTCTTCGAATAATCGTTGCATGTGTCGCTCTTGTAAAATATGTGTAGGCAACGTAAAGCCTGTGTTTACTTCCAAGTAACCACCAAATGAGTATAAGTTTGCGTCATCGCACACTATACGGTGACCACTTCTAGGTTCTGGGACTGTATATAAAAATAGTATAATTAATATTAATTCTCTCCAATTACGACTACTAGTTTGAAAAAACTTTTCTCACCTTGGGCAGTTGTACTGGGGTAGACTGGCTGGCTTTTCAGCTCTTGAAAGACTAACGGTTTGAAGCAGAATGTGTTGGGGTCGTTTGCGTTGGATTGCTGCGCTCGGGGAGCTTCGGAGTACTTGATTTGACTTCGCCACATACGTGGGGATTCTTGGTCGTTAGCTCGTTTCATTGTTGCTAGAACCATCTGTGCCTTCCGTAAACGCCACTTTCGTCTGTCAAAATCTGTAACACGAATTATTTGCGATTTGCAACCTTCAACAAAATACACCACGTGTGAGTAAAGGCGTTCTACAATGAATTTACTAGTGGTTCAGTTTTAATTTTAAACACGATTTGAGCCTATCATTAAAAATGTCAAGAAGAAAGCAAATAAATAAACTATTTCCAAAACTATGTATGCTGTAAGTATGTACCGATGTCACCAACACCATCTTCCTCACAATTCCAGTCTTTAAATTCCTCCATCATATCGAGAGAGAAAACCGTGCGTTTTTAAAAACTACTACGAATCACAGCTAAGTTTTCGATTTTCTTTCGGTTCAGCTAAGACTGACACAAATTGGTTCCCAGTATCGTCTTTACAAAGTCTAAATACATTATCCTAGTTAAATCCCCCTGCGTTTGTCTTATATAGACTATCAATTTGCCAAGAGATCTTCTCAAGGCCGCTGTATGTCCTCGGAACTACTAATCGCGTGGCAATAAAAGTAATGAAGTTCCAGTTGATACTACAAGGGTCATCATAAGACTCCCTCACAAATTAAAGAAATCATGAAACAACAACAAAAGGATTTCTTAAGCAACCTACATCAACAAAATCGAACACTTATGTAACCTTCGACAGACAACATATTTCGTACTTTTGATTTACATTGATGCAGTATTGATGTTCATGACAATCTTGCTATTACATCAATCAGTACTTGGCACGTGCAACTGTCATTGCCAAAACAGCAACCTCGCCTTATTCTGGAGGCATTAGAACAACTAGTAGCTTTCTCCAACTATAATCTAGCAGAAGACAAGCTGTCAGTTTCTGTCAGGGAAATGACTGATGGCGTACTTGACCTTTCTTTTGGTAATACTTTTACAGAAAGATATTAAAGTGGTCTAGTCATAAATTACAAAAACACTAATCCTACATCAATAAATAATATGTCCTCCTAGGTAAAATCCTGACTATGGTACGTGGTGGAGTGAACTGTCGTAAACAAGTATTAATTCCATCTGCTAATATTTTTCTTAAAAATATCTCAACTTACAATTAAAGCGATTGTGTGTATTTGCAACGGAAGCAGTAAAAACAGGTTGAATATTTTAATTTAGTCTTATAAGTACTTAATGATCTTGACATTGAATTACCTGGAGGATTCTCAAGTGTCTTGCGGTTCCAGTCGTTCAAGAAGTTGTCGAAACGCTGTTTCTGTACAAATATATACTATCCCTATCTTTTACAAAGAGATCAAACTGCTAAAAACTGGAATTAGCTGTGCTGAACTGACACTCTTTATTGTCTTGTTGATGGCGAAAATATGATGACTGGGCACATGCACTTCGATTCACGTTCAGCTTTGGTTAATTAGAAATCCAATACGTTACCCAATGAACACTGGTGTTGGAGAGAGCAAAAATTCCAGGATTTGTTGAAATTACGTACGTAAATGAAATGTTATGTTGAACTTTCAAACTATCACTGTAGAAATTTTCACGGAGCTGTAGTTATTTCATTTCACAGGGAATTAGTGGAAGCTTTACGGAGTTAAGAAAGCTTCAAGTGTCAACAGTGACGATGCACTTTCACTCACAATAACAGCAAACAAGTAATAAATCAAAGCCAGTCCATCTTGGAATCCTGTTCCTTCTTGTGCACACTTCCAGCAGCTCCTCACTTTCCTTTCATTTCTCGCATCAGTCGTTCCAAGTAGGTAATTTAATCAAACAAGATTCAACTTGAGACTAGATGAAAGGGCGAGAACTAAATATGTATACATTGGTTTGATGCATGGAGTTGGAGTCGAGTCATGCCAAAGTAATTTGTATTAGTACGATCATCCTATCAGCATAACTTTAATTTACGCTATGTAGAATGATGACTGATTACGCTATCGAGATAACGAAAGGTTGCAGGTAATATGCTAACATAAGCATCCCATTAACTTTTTTTTGGTTTGTGTCATATTAGGTTGAGTGAGGCAAAGACTATGATGAGGACATTTGCACTACACGCTGATGATGATAATACTGCTAGTCATTCTTTACCAGCTCACAACGAGTTGTTGTCAACTTGCTACTATTTATTCACCTGTGTCCCAATATCACACACATTCATCCCCTCTTGCATTCATATATGGCTCGATAATATATATTTTATCGTATCATGAATGATATTGAACTATCTTAAGAACACAAGAACGTGGATGGTGTGTGTGCACTCATGTTGTTATTTATTCACTTCCACCAGCTTCAGAAGGCAGAGGAGGAAATATGTTTGTGTGTTTTGTCGTAGTCAGTAAAATTTTTCTACAAAATAGATCATCATCCACTGACTAAGTCAGTGAAACCTCGTCGTTACAACTTTTATTTAAATGCTCAAATTTTTCTGCATATGTTTGTGGCGCAGAAGAGAAGATTGGGATGGATAAAGAAAAAAATGTATGTAGTTTGTTGATACCCAAATCCAACGCATTCAGAGACTCCAATCGACGAAGGGAAAACAAAACCCCATCTGTCCGTTTGCTTATATGTGTGTAGTCAAGAGATTAAACACATTTTTTGGGCTTATATCTTGTAAAATCGTTCAAAAAATTATGTATTGGGTGAGCGAGTGTAAATAAAATGCAGTGCTCAAACTGGTTTTCATGTTGTGAGGAGTACTGTGGTGAAATACTGCAATCAAATCCCAGTCTTCTCACTTCACACTACCCATGTCTTCGTTTCATTTATGGTAAAGTGAGTGGCTGAGTTGAGTTGGGTTCAATAATAGTAGGGAAATTGTGTGCTCTTTGATACATAAAAAGTACAACCTGCTATGCTCAATCCTTCCTATTGCTAGGGCGAAAAGTCAGAAGTGCTCTGTTCCATCCATCCATCCCATTTCCATTCCCTACTCCACACTAACAGCTCACATGAATATGGGGATGCGTACTCAACATTTTTGTGGCAGCCCTCGTCTTCACATCAGTTGCTTTAGCACTGAGACCACAACAGTGTGTCTTTCCTCTTCAGTCTCAAAAAACACAGACGAATAATTCGTAAAAATGGAGTGTTGCTGGGTTTATGGATGTTGTGCAGAGAGCTGTTTGCATTTCGCTAAGTATATTCGTAGACAGAAGCGGAACTGTTTTCAGACACTGCTGAGAACAGTGAATAAAATGAAACTAGACCTCAGAAGTCTATGGAGCCGTCAGGGAGAAAGTGATATTTATATTCATATAGGTGGGCTTTTTTATGAGGCATACCGAACGGAGATGAAAGGCAAGCTCATAGATACTGAATTTAAGCATATGAAAATACAGCTCTCCTTCCCAGAATCACTTATAAGCTCCTTCCTTTGTTTCAGCTGTGAAATGTTCCATGGGTGGATGTTGCAATACCAGAACTTGTCAATCACTTTGAAACACATGGAGCTATATTATTTACACAAGCTTCTCTGTTTTTATTATCATTACCTTCCGTTGCAGATCTTGTAATCTTTAACGCGATGCTTAACCTCATCATGTTTAACATAATTTTAATGCTTTACCTTTGGTCGCGGCTTGTAAAACGTTTTTCGCAGCCTGCTTTCTAATCATTAAATTTGTCAACTCAGGAAATGTCGACTGGATTGCAACAAAAAAACGACAAATCGAACGTTTTCCATTTGAATACTATTAATAGCTCATATTTTTTATCGAAATAAAATTGGCTTCTGATCACAATTAGACTACGTTAAACAAAGTATGGGGTGGTGTGAGACAAAAATTATCTGAGATTCTGATTCTAATTGTGGAAACGAGGGCAAATCAATGTTTTGAAATACTATGCGACAAACTTACTACGTAGATCCTCTTATCTGGATACATGATATGCTATCTGGAAAAGATTAGAGCTTTTTAACATGAGAAAAGTCACCGAATAGAAAATCAAAACAGTGCACCACGACAGCTACAACCTCTAACCATAATTTACACATGTAATTTTGATGGACTCTGCCCTACAACCGGATTACAAAACCAGGGTTGCGTTGTTGCATGACGTATAGAAGTTTAGCATGTGTTCTCCCTTATCAAAGCAATTCTATGCAAAACAGCAAAGGTTGTCTGATCATAATCATTGTTATCATTGCATGATTAATGCATTTATTGACAATTAATAATTTTGATAAAGCATGAGACAAAAATCTGCAATTCGAGGTTGAATATGTGAGGACCAAAAGAATCGAGACACGGTGCAACACAAACTTCAGTCTTATATAACAACCATTCATGCCGTACTTACTCAAAGCATTTTTGGAGCACGCAGTACTATTTGTTGGACGTATGAATGCATGAAAATCTCAGAACAAACGTTTATGCGCCCACTGTTAAGCCAACCTTGAAAAGTTGAACGTTTGTATCTAAATGCAGTTCGAAACGTTTTACGAACGGCTTCCTGCAATTCAGTAACGTAATGATTTTGCCGTGAACTGAAGTTGCCCGCTATTGTAAGATCATATCAGGAGCATGCATATTTTGTGACGTTTGTTTACTTCTGATTACACATGAACAATCGGAAATAAGTTTGTATGTTTTGCTTCTTGCAACAGTTAACAATGTAGTGATATAAATTATCCAACTCTACACTCAATGAAAACAGTCCAACGGTCCACACGCACACTTTACTTTGAGTACATGTTTATTCACAAAACATTATTGAAGTTGTTTGCAAGGCAATCGTTTAACAGAGCTAATAACACTAATAAGTAAGATAAGAAAAATACACTTGTAATAACACTTAACAAGTTTATCTGCACTCGTCCAAAGGGTCTCATCTGATGTTGGTTGGTGAAAGTCCACACGGTAACATAACTCATGTGAAAGGTGTCGCAAAGAAAACACGTAATATGGCAGCAAAAAAATATGGTTTAAACCAACTGTTACTAAATCTGCTGAGGTATTTCTATGAGTTTAATGCCCCCATTACTAAAAAAAGAAGGTAGACTAGTAAAGCAAACGGAGAATCTTGTAAAACGCCTTCTTTACATTATGGCCCAATGAGTTTAATGCAAAATTTGTTTAGCAGGAAGGAGTAGCTCGTTTAGAATGAGTGCATGTTTTTTATTATTAAAAGATCACAGTTTTGTGGAATATTTGTTAATATTTCGTTTACATAAAGTATTTGTGAAGTAGTAAAAAGTTCGTTTATAGTTTCGTTACTCAGGATTCAAAATGCATAATGGCGACAGTAATAAAAATCCATACTACTAGTTAGTTTAATGTTAGTATCAGGTAATTAAGGAATCAAAAGAGACATAACACCAGGCCGAATTTTCTCTGCTGCAACTTGCACAATCAGGTATTCCGCTGGATCAAATCCTAATATTTGAGGAAGCAGTTGCTTCAGTTTTATCTTATCTTTAGGCGTTTTGTGTCTGAAACAAAACAAACAAAACATTGTTAAACGGTCGAATACTTTTGCACAACCAATTATGTTTCATGTACTCACTGTATTGAATGGAGGAATGTGATAAGTGAAATTGCTTTCGCATGGATGGCTCGCTTAAATAATAACAATCTGCCATAACGGCTTTCAGGCGGTAGCAGCTCTAGTTCACGTAAAAATTGAGATACAAATGTAGCCACGTCTTTGACAACGTTTGGAAATGGGCTGAAAATAGCAATTAGTAAATATTTTTAATTTTAGTTGCATTTAGCAGTTAATTCATGCGGTCAAAGTGGTGTGACAACTTACTCCGTAGGTTGTATAATTGTAGCTGATGATGTCCAGAGGCGGTTTAGCTCCTGCATTGTGATGGCATCTTTCTCCTGGTTATGTGTGGTTATTGATGAGTGTCGAATCTTTGCTTTTGAGCCCAGTTCAATCTTTGAAGAGTAAAATGTATTATAAGAGAGAAATAGATACAAGCATCAATAGTATTTCATCCCATTTACAGGTATTCAATACTCACCCTTGTTAAAGGAAGACGATTGGCGGTGACTTGCTTGTAGGAGATGCTTCTTTCGCCAATATCCCCTAATATCAGTCCTTGTATGAATAACCCTTTCATGAAAGTGTCTGGAAGTGTTGCTAATGCATATCTTGAGCAGTATCCTTCTTGAGACGTCGCAAAACACAATAAAAATCGTATAACCTAAGACATGCAAAAAATTAAGGTGAAAACTTTTTTCTTTGTTTTGAGGTTTATTGCTTAAAACATAAACATATCCGTGACATGCTATACTCTACCTTATTGACTTCAAGACAATCATATCCAACAACAATGGAACTCCCAAAGGTCGATAAATGCGATGTTAACATGCTTCCCAAATAGGATTTTGTCATGACTGGTGAGTTTGGCGGAAGATAACTTATATCAGTCTCTAATTTTTCTGACTCTTTCAGTTTTTTCGTGTCAACTCTCGAATTTTTTGTTGGAGGTTCTAGTTTAGACTCACGACTGGTACTTTGTTCTACACCTGAAGTATCTTGAGCCCAGCAGGTTTGAAGGGCTGTGATGGTCTTGCAAAGCTCGGCACACCATGAATTAATCATTGAGCTGTGAAGATTGTTCTGCAATTCATATGAAACGAATTCTTAGTTGGATAGAGTTAGTTTTATACGACACTGTCGAAGCTGCCAATTAATTCTTCTAAATAAACACCTACCTTGCAAAGTAGTACACCAATTTGAGGTCCAAATTCCGTCAGCCAACTAGTCACCAAAGGTCTTAGAAGTACAAACTGATTAAGGTATTTGAGATTGCATAACACTGATATTGAATGGGGCATTGTGAGTGCCGGATTATCCGGGTGGTTGAGAGACATCGGGGCTGATGACTGGAACTCTAGTATGGTGTCTATTTCCGTAGGCACACGTATTGACAACGAAAGATACGCTAGGTTAAGGTCAGGTACAATACACAAAGTGGTTCGTTGTACGGAGGGAGGTATATAACCAGCAGTTGCCGTTTGATGATCCACTGTGTGATCCGTCACGTATTTCATCAACGGAGATAACTCAGCAGGAAGATTAACAGGATAAAAGACACTAGTCAATTCTTCAGTCCATAGATAAACTGACTGAGGACCCACAATATTATCCCACCTTGACACCACGATCCCTACCAAAAGATCGTTTCGTCTGGTGCCTTTAACAATGGGAGTCAAAGTTTGCGTACTTGATTCCTCTCGTAGAGAGTTCGTAATAACACTTTTTTTCAGCTCCTTGGATGCGTCCCCTCTATCTTCGTAGCCGTTGTAATCAACAACATCCACTCCTCCGCTACCCCTTCGTTCGGATCTTAAATAACTACTTTCACGTCCATTTTGCTGTAGTTCCATGGCGCTAAATCGCCTTCTAATGTTAGGCAGAGATGATGTCGATGATGACTTTTTGAGAAGGGAAGGCTTCCACCAGGACCGCTTCTCATTAATTGGCACTTTTGGTGGTAACAACTTTATCATATGTGGTACTTCGTCAACAACGGAGTAAGCCATGTTTCGGGACATGGACAAGGAACGAACCAAAGGTCCTTCACTGGAATCCCCCTCATCCTCGCTCATTTTCAACACAGCCACTACCCACCCCCACCTATTTAAGCGGACTTTGTCACCATCCCCGAACTGTTAATGTTGGAGATCCCTCTTTGTACATGTCAATCGATGTTTCATGTACGAATTAGGATTTTTAGTAATTCACCGTCACAAATGTAGTATAAGTTTGAAGCAGTGAACAGCGTGTACCAGGATTAGGATGTATCCTATGAGTGAAAGTGAGGGATACAACTCAAATGCATTTTCTTATTTCAACATGACATGAAGTAAATAACTGATAGCAAGAATTACATGTGAAAACTTTACCTGTGATTCCGTACTATTGTCAGATAAACTGTCAGTCTTCCCCTACAACGGAGATCAGTCTTGTTTAAATGCATAAATATTGTCACAAGGTAAAGATACGCTAAATCCGGAAGTACTGATTGATTGCGAAAAGTCAGTATACCTACGTTATAAATCTAGCAGCAGCAATAAGATATAACCTTCCTGAGACACACAAAGGTATACAATATATCACAAAAAAGCTTTAGATGCATTCTATCAACAACGGTACTAAAGTTTCCACAAATGGCTTGTGAGCAGTAAATAATGATAGAATCAAATTGGCAATTTTAGACCTTCCACGAAAAACTAACGAATACTATTTTTATACAATACAAAACAAGGAGTGACACAAAATGATGTGATGAGTGAGGGTTAAGAACATTAATAATCTTGGCTAGTGGGACTAGCGATGTGAAACATGATGTGATAATGTTTGGGAGACGGTTTTATTCCATTCGGCTTCCCTCTTTTGATAAGGCTTTACATTGGTGTACATACATGGTACACAGTACAGTGCACATGTGTGCAAGTTGTCTGAGCAAACCTTGTTACTTCTCTGTTGATAGTAGTGTGCTTCGAGTGGACTTCTTCGCAGCAACAAAACAAAAATTAAGAAACTTATCAATTGTGTAACCATATAATTGCTCATGTATGATAACCTAAACGCCAAGCTTAAGCTTCAATACTCGACAACAAAACTAAGACACAAATAACGTAGTAGGTATTATTAATGCGTCACTATCATTCTATTCATATGGATGTAGTCTAAACGCAGTCATTCTACATAACTAATTTTGGTGTATGGAAAGGATATATAATTTTCTGGATCAACGAATCTTTCTTCATTATAAAGTAAAAGATTGATTAAAATTGTGCTACTCATCGTGGTCTTCCCGTTTACACTACAGTAATGAATGAGAATACAGCCAAATAAAAACTGTAAACTTCTTGGTTTACATATTTCCCTATATAGCACTAGAAGTACAAAAGTTCAGTACATTTCAAGCTCGAGTTTCAGCTAGCTTATTTATCTTTAATTCATGGATTCAAAATTGTTTATGACACCAACTTTTATTACATTGAAGAACCTAAGTTATTATTTATTAAAAAACTAAAGTGTTCACTTAAATGCTCACTTTCTTGAAGCTGCAAAATCCTTTATAAGTTGCATGGATGAGTTTATTCTTTTGTTTTTATTGAGCACAGAACAGTAACCAAAACTTAACGGAAAACAAACAATATTACGTATGTAATAAATAACTGACGATGGGAAAATAAACTAAAAAATCTTTTGAAAAAGTACGTTTCACGCCTACTGCCTACTTCATACTGTTATAGCGACCTATATTCGTTTCATTGCTGTAATCAACGACAACAATTTTGAAGTGTTAGAACAACAGATGAAGCAGGAGTGAAAGATACGAGCTCGAGCTCAGAGCTCTGCTATTCTTTAGAAAAAACATGTTGACGGTATGGTCATGGTGAAGGTGAATACATACTCGTTTGCTTGAAGTTTATTGTGAGGAATGAAGGAACACAAAAACAATCTATGTGTGCAAGAACTCTCTGTCTGAAATTCTGCATTTTTCGTATGCATTTTATCCCACTAGTTTACTCCATGTTTTTATTACATTGAAAAGTCAATTCTGGAATTAGGGACTTAAAATTATTCCCAAGAACTTTCATTCTTTTTGCATGCGCGTGTCGTTTAATAAATCCTACGCTACTAACGTTCACGTTTTTATACTTTCTTCCAGTCTTTCATCAATTATATGACATACCGAGCAGATTTTGGATGATTTGTCAATACTTCAATGGAAAATGCAAGTAAATTTGCACCTTTAGTTCGAAGTTTGTTCTCATAACTTCTTTATATGTACTTATTTGTATACTTTGGGGAAAATTTCTGATAACTACTTTGTTTATGCAGCGGGGAAACATCAACAAATGCATTAGAGTGAGATGGTATTAGATGCTGCCAAAAATATCCTACTGCGAAAGATGAACGAAAAACGTGTCGCCTTCCCAATGATGCTTAAAGTCGCTAAACAAATGACAGCACGAAAGAAAATAATAAACAAATGTGTAGCTGGTCGTGAATTAGTTTTTTTACGATGACTTATTTTATTACAACGAAACGAAGTCGAAATAAATATCACTCATAATCAAACAACGATCAAGGTCATTGTTTACTTAAATATAGATATAAAAATTTGACAAATAGGATTCGAATTTCTTCCTACTAACTACATCTCTGTCGGCGAAGAATAGTGTTCCTAACGTTTCTTCGAGGAAGATTATGCAACCATTAGCCAAAACGTATGTAAGTAAACTTTAGTTAATTAGTAAACAACAAAGTGTCTTCTATGGGTGTTAGCTTCCTTCCCACCCTTAGAGTTCATAAAATACTCATGTTTCCTACATTAGCCTTTTGATACAGATATATATATAGCAGTCTATCACTAAATTTCCTATATGGTATGAAGTATTAAGTAGCTGTTTACATTTCATCATATATCCCAAACGTAT
Source organism: Orchesella bifasciata (assembly GCA_034697805.1). NCBI lineage: Eukaryota > Metazoa > Arthropoda > Collembola > Entomobryomorpha > Orchesellidae > Orchesella > Orchesella bifasciata. The sequence continues at coordinate 39,978 of JAQGAP010000133.1, forward strand.
TAAATTATATATATTATATGTGTACTTTGTAACGGTTTGAAACCACTTCCTTGTCATCAAAATTATCGAGAACTCTAAATTTCTTACACAATGTCAAAACGTTCTATTGTACAGTTACAGAGACTATTTACAAGAGAAATTTACAATAATTTGTTTACAATATATCATAGTTCCTACGTTAAATATTACTAATATTAAAATGAGAAAAATTTGCACTTTGATTTTCATTGCTTATGCTTAAATAAATGCTGGTTTGTCAATGTCAGCCATGACATTACAGCGGTATATTTCCATGGTTTAGAAAAATGTTTTCGCCTCGAGCCCCAAACTTAGTATCTACACACCTTACCACCCTTATTGTTAGTAACTTACGTGTAGGGATCGTCTTTGTATTTAATCATCCTTGGAGATTCTTACTTAAAACTGCATCCAGTGCTTCTCTAACCGATTTCATCTAAGGAACCTACTTTATTTTTAACATTGCTACGGTTACATATTTAACGAAAACACTGACACGTATTAAGTTTTGGTCTATTGATGGTTAATTGTATTCGATTCCAGTAAAAAAAATATTATACAACTTTTCTCTCACATAACAATACAAATCGTTTACTTTCCCTTAATCTACATAAATGCATAGGTATTTACATTTTACTGTAAAATTGTGTGGTGTTTATGTTACATAGGGCACACATAAAAAGTTAAAATTATAAATTCTCAAAGTAGAAAAAAACAATCGTTTTTCATGCATAGTATAAGTAAAACCGACGATTTCTTGCCATGCGTTTACGAATAAAGCCTTCTGTTTGTAACTACGGATTTGGTAATTAAAAAAATAATACTTTTCAGCAAGCAAATATGCTTGTAATAATCGTGTGTATCAATACAATTCCTAGTCGTCGTAGATACTGCCTTGTCTTGGATGTTAAAAAATGAAGAAACGTGACTATTCAAATCTGGATGAATTGTGAAAACCAGGATGAGTGATCGTAACAAGCAGAACTGATTTTATTTGGGTGAACGGTTTCTAAAAACTTTTGGTAGGTGAATCCTTTTCGCAGTTAACCATACTAACTTACCATTATATAGATCACGTGTTTGTTGCGCCGGAGCCCACATGCACATTATTATTTATAAAGATGGCAGAGACTTCAATTGATTAAGATTTATGCTGTGAAGAGTTTAACATGTTCATTGGTTCGGTTCTTTAAAATGTAAGCACCATCTCAGGTCCTAAAAATGAGTTTTGAAATAATATCCTATGCTGCCAGTTTGGTGTGTGTCTGGAGTACAGAAGAATTGAAAATTCGAGAAATCACAACATTGAAGTATTGAAATAGTGAAGAATAGATTTCACAAATGGAAGTCAGGATCGGAATCCGGGTTATCACTGTCCTCGTCTGTGCTGACTGTATGACGTTTCTTCTTCTTATGCTTAGATTTCTTATGCTTGTGATGGTGGTGGTGGTGATGTTCCTTTACCTTGTGCGTTTTCTTCCCTTGATCGTTTCCAGGGAACTTTAGTGGAACTATAGTCAGCTTTGGTATTTTCACCAATGGCTCCACCTGTCAAAAACCAAATTATCAATATATCGGTTGAATTTATGAAACAGTTCCTATTTCTATTAGATTCTGCCTCAAGTTCTTTCTACTATCAACTATGAAGCTTATTAACACTCATCAAAATCTGAAGGTATACATGCTTATGTTTACAACAAAAGACCTACCCTGCCAACAGGACTTGCAATTACGGCGTATTGCTGATGCCCCATATCAGCATTCGATTGCTGTGGTGGATGTACACCAGCCTGGAATGACCCTGGCACCACTGCATGACCCGATGAGTTAACTTGCATTTCATTGACGGGTTTTTGAGCCTTTGCAGCTCCGTAAGTAAAAAGATTTTGGTCAATCTTAATCTTCACTGGTTTAGCCTCTCCATCTTCTTCCCCTTCCTCTGGATCAATCCGTAGCATAAGCTGTTTGAACTATGTAAAAATAACAAAAGGGCCTCATGTTTAGAATGATGTGACTACCTTCTGGGTTTTATATGCATATAAATTTAGGACTATAGTATATATTCGATATTTATCAACTTACGTGCAAATATTGCTCGACAAGAGCCTGTCTTCCCTCAGGTGTAGACCCAGATGGTGGACAATTTAAGTTGGCCAATGTACACTTAGGATCGAAAATAGGATTGTTTCTGCGATTAACCGGTCTTTCAAATGCCTTTGTTGCATCAGATGGTGAATATCCACTAATTCGACTGCAATTAAATCGTAAACACAACATTTAAATTCATGCTTGCATAAACAGAATTTTTCCTGTAAAAAATGCAGTTTCTGGCTTACGTATCAGTAAGGCCGTACATATCCTTCAGATGCTGTTTGAGCATGAGAAGAAGCAAGCACCCTTGGGAAGCTATAATGCAAGCCTCCAACGTCTTCGTGTCTTCCGGGATTCTATTGACTAGAGATTCCACATCCTCATCATCGTCATCCATTATGTCTGTGATTTTAATGGCATCTGGCTCTGTTGCACCATTCTCCGCATGGTTAACGTCCCCTTGCTCCTTTGGACCTTCTGGGTTGTGGACCGGGAGTAAACTCTGTAAAAAGATATTACCAATGGGTTTAGACTCATGCAATATCAATAAAATAAATAATAATTAAGTAAGGAACGCTTTAAAACGTCGGAAGACTAACCTCTTTGAAAGACTGAAGTAAATTTGACCCAGTAACAGAAATAACGATATCGACATGGTGTATAATAAACAGTGGCTCATCAACCACTTGATACGGGAAGTATGCTAGGTTATCCGCATAGTACAACAAATCGGCCAACCTCGTTTTCTGTTTGTAAAGAGTCAAGAAATGTTATTTAAAAATCATTTTCAATTGGCAATACGAGATTACCGCAAGTTTATTACATATTATGCATAACTATGACTTACGAGCTGATCATCAAACTGCTTTAGCAACGACAATGAAATAGCTCTTCGCTGAGGCTTAGTGGATCTGAGTAAAGAATACAGAAATCCATTAAGAGCTGATGGTGCTTCCTTTGGTCGCGTACGGTGGCCCCGAACCAACGGTATATCTGTGTCTAATGGTAGAAGTAACTCGATCCCATGTGGCTGATTGATCCCGCAAAGACTAGGTCCTTTGTAGCCAGCTAAAATACGCTGCAACTGCAAACTTAGCCGTATACCGTTGAGAACTTGACTCTGGAGGAACTGAGGGTGCTTCTTTTCCATTTCCTGCAACTGCTTATCAGCAGCAGTGGCGACACCTTGTTCTTCATCAGTACTCATACAAATCAAGTATGGCACAATCTGAGTAATGCATCAAAGTTTTTACATTACAAACTGACTCAAAGACTGAGACTTAACCTTTATTTAACGGAATGAAGTTTTAAAATTTTAAATTACCTGAATGGGATGTACTAAGCCTTGCTGTAGAACCAACTGGATAACTCGAACAGCTGAACGACGAACCTTGAGATCATCATGAAGAAAAGCTTCCAGTATCTGTTTGAGATATATCTGGACAATCGTTGAAGCCATTCCGGATGTCACGTCTCCCATTTCCTTGATGTTTTCCAGTTTAGCATTCTTTGTCCATTCAGCATCTTGACGTATCATACGTAGTTCTTCCTCCGTTAAATACAGCTGGATGTTAAACAATGCTTGAACTTTCAGACGAATTTCAGCTTCCGAAGTAAGGAGTCTCTGATATACTGCTTTCAACTCATTTCCAAGCATAAAGTCATAATGCCTAACACATAGGTTTCCAATAGCTTGAATTCCTAGATATTGCAGATCTGAACATGGCCTATCTAGTAAGAACAACAGCTCCAGAAAGATTTGATGGACAATATCCGACTGAAATGAAGATCAATTATGATAATGAACTCGTCAAGAAAAGAAGACTGTCATTGGTTTACAAGGTTTCGAAAATAATTTGTATTTCACTTACGGGAAAATCGCCGTAGACATCTGCTGCTGTAAATTCAAAATAACGGAAGAATAAGCCAATTGTATAGACAGCGCGTCTGAGCTGAGGTCGATGTTGCAGAAGGCGAGGATCATTGGGATTGTCTCTCATAATTTTGGTTTGAGTCAGCAGCATATCTGTAATTCAAGCAATGTATTATTTACATACTTATTTCAGCATTACAGAGGATTTGAATGATCACAACAATTAATAAATTGGATTCTTACTGTAAAACTTGCGGAAGCAGTCTCGCACCAAGTTGTAGTTGTGCGTGATTTTATTTACTACTGCACCCAAGCACGCCATACAAGCCTCAATGACACTTCTGTCATTTTTGAAAATCAGCTTCACGCAGTCCTCTTCTAACTGTGCAAGAAAAGAATCCGCAGGGTTCACCAATAATGGTACCACTAACTCTAATATGGACGCAATGTTTGCGATGGCTTGCAATTCGGCAACATTCTGTAACAACATAATCCAACATTAATAAAGACTCCAAGTCAAATGGGATTGAAAGGCAATTTTAATCCTTTACTGTGTTTACCTGACATCGAAGGCTCAAGTATCCCTCCAATGTTATGGCATGATTAATAAGCAACTGCGGCCTAATTTTAGCAAACAAGAACAATGTAGAAACACATGCTACAAAACGCTGTGAAGACGCAGAGGAATTTGATGAATTTTCCTCAATTCGCAGCACATGTTCTACAAGGCAATCAACAATCTGCTTTGATGCTGTTAAAACTGCTTTTGGAGGTTCAGGGTTCACAACCTTTTCTCGTACATCATCCTTATCATCCTTGGGCTTGAACAACTGCAAACAGGAAATAAATATATTATAGTATAGTGTATGCCTTCCTGAAGAAAGAATCCGAATATGGCGAATTTTTACTTACACTTAGCAAAAGCTGCTCAAAGAAATCTAATCCAACTTTCTCACACGATGCCACAACATCAGTTATGTGGGAAACTTTTCGTAAAAGCCTTTCAGTATCCAAAGGATCCTCACGGACCGCAGTGAACCACATGTTTTGAAAAACTTCCATGACAAGCTTTCTAATTCCATCTTCATCATTTACTCTTCGAATCATCTTCACACAAATCTCTGGAATCTTTGGAAAGTTAGGGCATTCGATGCAAATATCACGGAGAATTTTGATAACCCTCTTTCTAACGCTGACTCCGGTATCCTGTAATCATACATAGTAAGGTTATGTTTTGCGAAGCTTTTGTGCATATTTGGTTCTTTATTAGTAGAAAGTAACGTACCAGTATACGAAGAGAAAGCTTGTCATAATACTTGTCAATGAGATCCGGACAAGAAAGAACGTATTTGCCGATAAGATCCACCGCCGCTTCTCTAACTGATGTCGACTGATCCAGAAAAGAGTTCTGCACCCACATCTGCATATCATTCCGAGCTAGCACATTGGGATCCGCTTCAACAACCATTGTAAGACAACGCAGAGCTTTTGTTCTGATTGCTACAGTTGTTTCCATTGACACACTGAGGATCTAAATTGATAAAAAGGTCACCGATTAAATACTAGCTCGATTCAATGCTCACGCTTAAGATGTTGCTTGATCTACGCATGTTGTTCCTGAGAGCTTACCCTGGTTAGGAAGAAGTCGAAGCTAGCAGAGAAAGGCCTCTTGGAAGCCAAGTAACGAGCAAGAAGTTCTGCGCTTTGGTAATCCACAAATGTTTGCACAACTTCCGTTTTCCTTGATGTAAGAGGATCCGAAAAGGGTCTGATTTTGCTTAAAAGGAATTTCTTCCGATGGTCGGTTAACTCAGTGATTCGGTTGTTAACTTCCACTTCCGTTTCGTCCTTTTCTTCCTCCTCGGACTCTTCCCCAGCTGTATCCTCATCTGAGCTAGAAGCTATTGAAAAAACATGGGAGTCAGCATCTGTACCTCCTACAATCTATTTAATCAGGTACATGAATCTTACCTCCTCGTTTTTTCTTCTTTGTTCGATTTTGTTGATTAGCGGGTTTTGATCCTTTAAGACTTCTTTCAATATCAGTAATCGCTCCTTTCCACCACGAAGCAATGTAGAAGTGCCTTGCGTGCATAAGAGCAGGATCAGATTGCCCATGGACGGCCAGATAATCCAACAATAAACGCTGAAGGAATTCCGTTTTCTCTTCCTCGGACTCAAATTCAGATTTGTCGGACTATGATAAATCAAGTTACATTATGAGATTTTAAAGCAGTATACAGACGGTACGGCAATTAGTGTATTGTCAGACTTGAAGCTCATGAAACAGTGTTAACTACAAAGCCAATTTACAATGAAGATTTAGTCTTACATCTTTGAAGTTGGCGTAACTCTCTTCTTCCTTCTTAATGTCGTTAATAATCCTATCTATCGTTTCCATTTTAGCTTGAGCAGAAACCGTATCCTTACGGAGTCTGGCAGCTGCAACACCCAAATACTCCAGAGATGCAACACGCATAGACACCTCGAGACCCTTGTTTCCCAAGTTTTTCACCAACAAATTCCCCAGTAAAGAAAGTAACAATTCCGCGGCAGGCCACTCAGGTTTATTGACGGTGGATAGCAAATCCTGAACGAAGTTTTCAAACAGAATTCTATAATCACAATCTTCAGACTTGCTACCACATTTGCTTAGAAAGACTGCCAGGAAATTCCCTGCTGTCCTAACAGCTGTGTCGAACTTTCCGCTGACTAGTAGATCCTTTTCCGGCTAAAAATTCATAACAACGTTTACAAATTAGTATCAAGAGGCTTTTGTTGAACTTCAATCTAAAACGCAGATAAATGTAACTTACGTTAATTATCTTTGAGCCGTCTTCTGCTTCCGAGTTTAAGTGAGCTTTGGTCACAGCCAGTTTATCGGGTAGATACGTTACACACTGAATAAGCTGTAACACCAGCGCTGTAAGCATTTGAATGTACTCCTCCGAGTTTGAAGAAAGTTTAAATGTTCGTAAACTTCGTTTACTACTAGGGAGACGAGCTATAGAGGCTAATATGTCGTCAAGTAGAAGCCGTCGATGTTTCTCGTACTGTGTAAATATCTGTGAAAGGTTGTATTGATTTGGTTACTCAGAGTGTCATTTAATTTGCATGATAATTGACAAAATCCTCATGGGTTTTTACTTACCGCTGTGACCAGCTTAAGCGATGAAAGTTGTAGTTCAGAAACATTTTCAACGAAAAATGGTGAAACACCGAGAGTGGATAAATGAAGCACAGTGGTATCTGTTAATACTTGAACGTTTAATAACTCAGCCAGCAATCCTACAAGTTCGTGAATCTTGTGGTAGAAGGAAACCATATTCTTTTCTCGGACTTCCCTAGCATGAGCTCTCTTCTTTTTACTTGAGGAAAAACCATCTGAAAACAGAAGTTGAGTAGTCAGTCACCAGTCATTTCAATGCTCTGAACTCTAAACCATAACTAATCCGACATAACTAGAAGCTCGTTAAGGTTCTCACCTTTTCCTTTTCTATCCACTCTGTACACCGGATCAAAGAGAGGAAAGATTGTGTTTTGAAGCTGAAACTTTGTAAAGTACACAACTCGATCGATGAGATCTTCCAAGTAAACCCGTTTAGGCATATTCTGACTGGTTAGTATATGCAAGGCAGTTAGAGAAGAGAAGATTCCCCTCATGATGCTCTCCATTGTAAGTTCCATCCACAGCTTACTCTCATCCTCATTATCTTCCTGTGAACAGCCAATTATGAATATATTTTGTGTCAGGTTGGAGAGACAAAGTAAAGTGACATTATTCAATAATGAACGCTACTTACCGCGTCAGCCAATGGTGAAACTTTACATCCGTCCCGAATATTTTTCTCCAAAACAGATAACAACCGCACAAGTTTATCAGTAGGCATCGCCTGCATTGCACCAAGTGTTTTGAGCTTTGCTGCCTCAGAGCAGAGCTCCGTCAACTGGGATTTCGAAATAAGTAGTTCAGATGGCACGTTATCATCTTCGTCAATGTCGACCTCCCGATCATTATAATCAGTACTGTCAAGAACCACATCCATGATTTTCAGGAACCGATGGTAGGTGCTGTTGTCTAGAATGTTTCCGCCCAGCTTCTCAAGTACTGGTACAAGCATTCTTTCCACGCGACGAATTTTCTTCTTTGGAGCATCCACAGGACTTTCCAGTTCAACCGACTGAACAGAATTTTTCCTACGCTTGGCATCTGGAGCTTCCGCGTATTCAGAATCACTTTCCCGTTCTACAAGTTTAAAATGAATAAATGAATGAGTATATTTCTTAATTTAAAACAGAGCACAATACTGTGACAAACAGTAAAATTAACTTACTTCTTCTTTTATCTTTTCCATCACGAGGTTTCATTTGCTTTTTGCCGGAACTCTCATCCTCCTCTCCGTCGGAGGAGTCTTCACAGTAATTCTTTGAAGTGCTGGCTTTTCTGCCACTAAAACTATTGTTAGGAACGGACGATGGACTCGGACTTCTTTCCTTACGAGACACTTTCTGAAGGGACAACTGCGTTGAATCGATTCTTTCAAGCTTAATAACTGGTTCCTTCTAAAAGCATTCAAAACTCAATTAAAATTCATCTTTATAAATGGATAGCGACTGGCCAAGCAGTTGGCAGAAGCTGAATTCAATTATGAAAAACGTTACCTTAATGGAAGAGGGTTTTTGTAGAGACACTTCATTCGGCAACGGGTTTTTCTTCGACATGTTCTCTAACTTCACTACAGGGACAGACTCACCCCCACTAATAGCACCACTGTAATTCACTTTAGAAGAACTCGACGTATCATTAAAAGGATTTTGAGAATGAGTGGCTAAGCCAACCACCCCGGTATGCGTGGGAACACCGTGATCACTTTCTACACCACTAAACTGATTATTAGACATTGTTACATGATTTGGACTACCAACTGAATTCATACTATTCATATGGATACTTTGAGATTGCTGTATGTGCCTTGGTATATTTGAACCTGAAACACTTGGAAATTGAACAACAGGACTAATTACTGATTGCTTATTGGAGGAAGAACTACCCGGATGCGTTGGAGAGGGTACAACTGGTTGTTCATGACTTGGCGGATTGAACGGCGATTGATAGTTGAGGTTGTTTTCTTGGTTGTGATTTTTCGTGTTTAATACTTGTTGCCCATGATGATCTAAGGGTGAGTACGACGATATCCCATGAACAAAACTTGAACTACTAGAACTATTCGATTGAGTCCTACTTATATTAGCTGCGGTGTACATGGAGGAGTGCATAGGCATATTCTGTTGGTCCGTCATCGTTGGAGGCATAACTTGGGATTGAATATGAGAATCTTTCTTAGTCCTTATATCCCCTTCACAATTAAAACTCAACACTGGATTGCCCAACGAAGAATTCAATCTATCAGGTTTATTATTGGATTCATCTACTTGCATTCCACTTATGTAATCCAAACTCTGCTGCATCTGTAACAAAAGTAATTGAGCAATTAGAATAGAATAACTCCAGTAGTTCTACTAATTAATTCACTATATATAGTCAATAGTACAAAAGCTCACCATTGAATGCAACGCATCATTGTTCATCAAACTTGAACCGTGGTGCTGGTTTTGCATTTCCATGGAATTGACACCTAAGTGTGAAGACGAGGAGGACATGCATTGTTGTGACTGCGGCGTCATTCCTGGCACATTACTCATTTGGTACATCTGATTCCAATCAACGGGTTGTTGTTCTGGATAATTAGATGTTTCAAAATAATCAAATTAAGTTCGCTAGCCATATTCATGCAATAAATGATGAATTTAAATTATAGCATTCTTACCGTGTTTGCCTTTAAAAACGTCTGGTTTCCTAAGCACTATTCCTTTCAACAAAGCAGGTGCGTTGGGGTGATCCAATGGCATTTCATTGTATGGATCCTTCAACTCTCTGGTTACAAGAGGGGATACAATTAGTTAAATCAATAGTATAAAACTACCAAGTCAAATAGTTTGCACGACTTAAGCTAAAGTCTTACATTTGTCTCGAAGACGTTAAGCTGAGTGACTGTATAAGTTGAGGGATAAGGTTATTGTCGTCAGTTACTGTTAATAACCGTTGTGCTTCTTCCGCTACACGTGGATGAAACAGTAAAGACTTGTTACCGAGAGTTTGCGGAAGGGGTGACGGCAATGGCATCTCAGGTAACACTGAACCCAAAACAAAACAATTAATTATTATTTACATCACTACAATTCACAAATAGCAGAAAAAAGCAATTTAAACATTGCAAACCCATTTGTCAACTCGAAAACTCAACTGTCATCATTACCAATCTTACTACATTGCTGGAGCGAAGCTTATCTTAGACCAATCATAATACAAGACTTAAAACTAACAAAAATAGTAAAAAAATTAACTAATACAAATTACTAACAAGTAACAACTAACCATAAACTTTCTATAATGAACAGTAGAACCTTAAATCTAACTTAAAAACCAAATACACAATTACAATTGAGTTAATTACTATTTAAAAACTTAATATCTAAAAATTACACCCCCATCTCAACCAATCTCAAATCTACTAACTAAGGAAGCACAAATAAATGTGAATTCAGTTCGTAGTCCAAATTTTGTGACAACTAAGTTGCGCTGACAACAACCCACAGCTAAATACCATGTACCCTTTTCACATCCAATTCAGCCGACACTTGAAGTTCAATTAAATAAAAGTTAACAACCAAGCACTGAAGAGTAAAGTAGTTGACAAGGGAACTACAATACTATAAATTACAGAAAATAACTCGAGTTATCAACCACAAGTCAAAAGTCAAGGTGATAGTCAAGCATCCAGCAGAGAAATGAAATGCAGCTGACGTACCACCAGCAGTAAGAAAATGAAAGAGAAAAGAGATTTCCTATTTTTTCCTTTCCCTTTCTACTTTTTGCGAAGAAATTCTCTTTCTCTGCATTCCTGAGCTGTGGATGAACATTTCTTTTTCACACCTCAATAAAAAATTTCTCCGTTTTTTAAATTGCCGAATTGCGCGCTGAAAGATCACTGGCTCTTTTGGCAAAACTGGAAAACAAAGTTTTCTCACTTTTTCTGCTTGCGTCAGTCAGGTCATCGGTGAAATTGAATTTTCAGAGATGACTTTGATGATGATTTTATATTCTTCTCAATTTTTTGAGGTTTTTTGTGCTGATTTGACTGAGAATTCAACAAGTTGATGATTTTTCTATTAAATTATTTGTATGTTGTATTTTTAAAATATATAATCCCTTATGATCAACTGATAAAGAGTTAATACAGTAACAAATCAGCAGGAAAGCAGCGGTCAAACATCAAATTTGAATTTTACGAATGAACAACTATTTAATATAAAAAATAAATACTTTTAATGGAATAGCAACTCGAGATTTGCATTTTAGTAGATTATCATAAAAATATGTTTCAGAGCTTTTGATTGGATTTGTGGGCAAACGAAGACGATTTTAATTGTGTATACAGTGACAAACCAAGTGGAATAATAGCGATACCAGTGATTTTGAAATTTTGGACTTGATGGTTGATCATTGCTACTGTAAATGTGAAAATTGGATTGTAGCAATGATTGACATTTTCCACAAAATGTGTTGGCAGTTAATTAAATTAGCAAAAGAACATTGCCAGTTAATTACTTAGGTGTACGTTGTCTACAATCAAAATTACACTAGAAGAGTCATTCACTTGACTGAGCCTCAGACCTCAGCACTATCCCTTCAACGAAAACCAAAGCAGATCGTTTGGCAAAAAGGATTGTCTTCCCTTTGACAGTCTCCACAGAGAAAAAAATTCAGCAACTGTCTGTAAGTTGAACAAATTTAGCTTCTGCTCCGTCAATCCTACGTTTCTTTTTTGACAGGTCTTATGCATATAGTACAGTAGTAAATTGCATAATATTTATTTAGTTAAGAGGAGACCCGGTATTCTACAATACATACACACTGCAGTCTTGAGTTGAAGGTCTCTTTGTTGATTACTTTACCAGTATAATTCCATTAGTTGTGATAACAACTAGCCACCACAGGTGACAGCTAGTTAGTAAATCTGTCGTAAAGCAGTTCAGCTATGATTCTACAGTTCTGTTCTAGTTTAGAATAGATTGACCGATGCCCTAATTTAGTATTCATCCCAATGTCCGAAAAAACGATACATTGTTTTTTCGGGCATTGGGATGAAATCGTATTATTTATAAACTATCAACATTTTCAATCAACAATCAAACGTTTTTTAAATTTCAGCTAGTTTGTTTAGCCTTGATCATTTTCAACTATGAAAAAGTGCAGCTGAAATTCTGGATAGTGATGTTGATCACATACTTACACTAGCTTCATATGATGACAGTTGAGGTTTCGAAGTCTTGTTTAAGCATTCCATACATGTAAATTTAATATTAAAGTTTCATTGGATATATCAAACTTACGGTCCACCAAACTGGCCACCCCCGCGAGGGTGGTGATGGGAACGGAGGGGATTTCTCCGTTCATTTTGATGGTGTGTTATGAATTCCTTCTTCACACAGAACGGGTGATGAAATCGGCTATATGGAAGTCACTTGCAAACTCCACCATTCTTGCCGTCTGAAATTCAAAAGGATATGGATTAATGATAAATCACAACGTAGTTCTCCTACTTGTACGGTTTTATTTTTATTGATGGTTTCACCGTCGGGCAAATTTATCACTAAATATTAACGTTGTGAAATGACTGAATGGTAACTTCAATAATTTTCTAGTAAACCAAGAGCAATTGTTTAGGTCTGTGCTTGGTGGTTTCAGTTGGATATTATTATCGTTTCATAAAAATCATTAGTAACGCCTATAAATTACAACATGTGGCATTGTTTATTGTGTCTTGTGCAAATAGTTTTCCCGTGAGTCCGAACTGAGAGTTTAATCCAAGGTCATGCACCAGAAATTTTGAATGAATTAGTCACAATCCTAACGTAACTCACTGGTTGTTTGGGGGTTTACCACCTATTGGTACACAGGGCTGGTGTTGCTGGTATCGTTTCTTTCATCTTTAGTGTTACTTATATTGCGGCACGTGTAAAGCTTTCTCTGCGTTCCATTTGCATTTGCATGCTTGATTAGGTTTTAATTCTTCTATGCACTTGTTTATTTCATGATTTTACTAGTTTTCAGTTTTTTGGCATGACTTAACACATTACATGTGTGTTCATGTGTCAAAAATCCATAACGTTTTTCGTGATTTTGTTAAGGGGGAAGAGTCAAACACAAATTTCAAAATTGTAAGACTTTATGTACTTTAGGCATCTGAAATAGGTTTCATTTAAATAATTAATATTAAACATTGTTTTAAACATGTCATTACTTGACTAGAAATAAATGCCACTTTGCTTGAATGCACTTTTTCTCCAATCCTGTTACACCTGGAATCACAGGTTGTAGCACACACATACCACTCAATTATGATGATGCTTCTTTCGTTTTTCGAAAATTCACACGACGGCTACATCCTAACTGAATACTCTTTGACTTGCAATGTTGCCGATATTTACTATAAATAAAGTCAACAAATCACACCAACTGAAGTATTATGGTATTGCACGTATTATCACCTTTCCAGTTTTCATAGCCAACTCTTGGCAAATAATTTTGTTCAAAATTTCTGTTTTTAATGTTCGTTAATATTTTCTTTTTACATTTCATAGTGAAGTAGGTACTGAAAAAATTCTTTCCTACTTCTGTAATATTGTTATTATTATTATCAGTTGGGATGTAAACTGGCACATCATACAAGTATACAAGAAATGCCTTTATATACACATTATTATTGCTCTCACTCAATATGTGTTTCCAACCAACGAACCACAGTCATATGAATGTATAAGCATATATAGGATAAAATTATAAAGTATGACAACAGAAAAGCTTTGCATTAGTATTTTCCCTTACACACAGATGAGATAGAAACTCTCATTTCTATACCCATAAATGCATTGTCAGAGTGTCAGGTCAGATGAAGCTTGTATATATGTACATGTAGAGTGTAGACTTCTCACTCACAGACACAGTGGAGTAGTGAGCTCTCTGAAGTAGTAAGGGGAGAAAACAGTACATGTTTTTGCAATTGCTTTTTGTGTAAAAAATGGAGTTACTACTTGAAACTGTGGATCGCTCTTGCATATAGTACAGTAGATAGAAACATTTTGTATCTAATCCAGGACTCTTCATATTCTTATGGCTCAAACGGAGGCATAAAATGTAGGCAAATATTAAAATTTGACTTTCTCCAGCTGTGCTTTGCAATACCTGGAAATTTCTTCAGCATTATAATTTTGATGAACTTAACTTGACAATAAAAATATTAAAGCAGAATCTTTGAACGCTACGACGATGTGGTAACCATTGTTGCAAAAATTTACTATAGCATACTATACTGGGGGTCTTTGCATGCATATAATGTGTAGAATAGAATGTATGACGTTTGGGAAAGCTACATATACTGACGACTCGAGGGTTTTGATTCCTTATAACGAACCTCAGCACTAGCACTATGTACATCAACACATCACATTGTGTTTAGAGCTGGATGTTAGTATATGAACATTATGTTAGGGTATTTTATGTTACTGTTACCTTCTTTACGTTCTGGGGTATACCCAAGTAAAAACATTAGAAATCATTCCACTTGCAAGCACGTTATATGCGTGTACAGTTAAAAGAAAATTGTATAATCATAGTCCATATCAAACTTATTGCAATATGATATTCTATAGCAGAAAGCCCTCGGGCGACTTTTATTTCACTGATCAACTCAACGGACACACTTTTTGTTGTAAATAATATGCAGTTTTGTTTTTATATCTGCACTTAACTTACCACCAGACAGTGCATACTTTAAAGGGACAGTACCTACCTACTTACTTATATTGTATGAAGTTGCACTGATGAAATTCTAAATGTAGTTTAGCTTATTTTACGTGGTTAAAACGCGAAACCACATGCAAACATGTTTTCGTCTGTTAATATGCATTTTTCATAATTATGAATACGTACATTAATGTAGCGCTATTGCTCAGCCCATAAGTTTACACACAAAATGAACTTTTTCCCGTCAAAATAACACACTTGCGTGAAGGAAGTCACCAAACAATTTTGCACCTATTAATAATTTTGTACTCACTTTGTTTAAGCATGAACCATTTCTGCAAATGTTCTGGGTAGGGAAACAGTTTATAACTTGGATGCAAAGTATTATCCTTCGTTGACCCCGTATCCTGATGCAAAGACGTTATTCACCACTTACACACTAATTATCGAATTAGTTACACTCATAACAAGAACCAAATGTCCTGCATGCTATATTGCATTTGCATCGATTACTATTATATTTGTTGCACGTTACATCTGTCATGTGCGCTATCAGCGCTCGGAAAGCTGTGTTGCAAAGTTTTGCTTTCTTTCCCTCCACTTTAGTAGATGCGTTTTAAAGACGCTAATCGGCAAATAACAGATATCACATTCACATGCTCAAGTTGTCAAGCATCGGAGTAAATTCATTTATAGCGATATTGCAAACAAAATTTTCTTGCAATGGAAAGTTTTTTGAGGGAAAACCATTGGCATAAACTGTTTCTGAACATCCACTTCCACGCAAATGCCAATAGCGATGCGAAACAGTTTCACTATCCGTGGTTTTAGCATGAGAAATCATGCTTAGACGGGCCATTATTTAGGAAGAAATTGAGTAGCACACACCAACCACAGCTAAACGTCATTTTACTTTCTCTGAAGTCAACTTTTTCCACGAATTGTTAGAATTAGGTATACAGTAGGTTATAATTGTTACTCGAACCACCATTCAACATTAAAGGTTGAGCAGTTGCTTGGCGCACTCCTACTTTCAAGGTTTCCTACACTGGGTGCAGCAACTGTAAATAGTCTTTTAAACAGTTGGGAGAGTCAGTTAGAATACGCTGTGTCAGTTATTGCTAACCTGACATTTGACACATGACATAATTGGGAAGCCGCGGAGAATAAGGATTATACAGTACAATATTAGTAAGAATATGCAACTGAAACATCCGAAAAGAGGCCTTTGACTCGCTTTCACCGCGTTGTTTCAGAACTGCTGTATACAATATTGTATATCCAGCACTGAGGGATTCGGACATGAAATTATGGTACAGGGTACAATAGTTGTCCCCTTTCGTCTTTGAACAGTAATGAAAATTTGAGTTTTGTGTTCTCACAATGTTGGATTGAAACCCTATTCAGAATACATGGAAAGCTTCTCAAGGCATAGTTTACTTGAGTATTTTGGTCGAAGTGGGGATACTGTGTAGGTATACAGACGAGATGGTCTAGTATGCTGTGCCCATGAAGCTGCAAATAAAGGCTAGTGAAGTTGTTCACAGTAATACAATACTGCTGGGGGCTAACAGCTTTACAGAATGCATACACAACTTTTGCCTCTCGACGAGGTAGTCTGGGAATTCCACTAGCGTCTCTGCCTTCACGGCACTCTGTTTCCATCTTCAGTACAATCTTGTATATCAGAGTTTCAAGACTTGCTATTTTCTTCAGCTAGTCAACAACCAGATTCAGACACTTATCGCCCGAAGTTGTAACAATATATCGATGAGCATCGGCAACTGAGCAGATCCGTGAACAAAATTACGGTGTAATTTAATCACGAACTGAAGGTTTACAATTCTCAACCTATGCTTTTTATGAATATGGTTATCTGTGTAACAGATTTACAATGACGTTTTCCGTCTTATCTGCATCACTTGAAGATATGGTTTTTTCATACTAATTGATAAAACATGATAAGGCAACCCATGAAGGCATGAAGTATTGAGTACAAACAATACAAAAGACAAAACGCGTGACTTTTAATTGCAAAATGCTTACATTACATCAACTTTATAATTACCCGGTCTACGAATTGATCGAGTAGTATAAATTTACTTGTAGGTGTGTGTACTTTCCCTATCCCTAGGCTTTGTTGGATTATTTACACGAGTTTGTGTTATTAGTTTCAGGTCAGTTAAATTTCCTTAAGACGATTTTTTGATTTATTAACAGCGGTACTACATAAACGTCTATTAATTTTTCATGCAAATTGAATAATTGAGCCGAGGTCATTCTATAGGGGTAAATTCGTATTTGCGTATTCAAACCGGGTAATATTAAAACTATTTAGTTTTAGTTTAGTTAGGGTAACTAGATACATTATACATATTTACATGACATAATAATATAATGTCAGTTTTAAATGCATTTACCTAATAGTTTTTATTAGATAATTTCGTTAAATAGGGAATCATTTTTAGAAAGGACTTTTTTCGATAAACTATATTTTCCTCATGTATTGCTTGTTTAATTACTGCAATAATGTCATTTCCGTTTTGGTTTCTTGTTTGTATTTTGTGAACGGTTGTCTGTACCTTTTGTTCTTATTTTCGTTTTTTTGCAACTCAGTATTTACTTGGCATGCATGCGTGCAGCCTCCAAACTCCAGCTGGTTGTTTCATTTGCAATATTTCCAAACGTAAACAGTTTCATATGCCTCGTGTTTGCTCGATATGCACTTCGTAAAAATCAGGTGAGCTCGTTAATTCTGTGAACGAGAGAGTACATGGATAACACGAGAATTGTGCTGCATCATTTGGATGCGTGGACGTAAATCAGAGTAACGTTTGATGCTACTATTAAAAACAGTACATGCAGAGTTAGTACATGAAAAATGTGATTGATTAACTAAATTAAAAAGGATAGTCACAGTACTTAAAGTTAGTTAAAGTATTTGCGTTTAGCGGAGTCTTCGACTCATCATGCTGCTCATTTCAGTATCAGCTACATGGTACAACGTAGTTCTTGACAGCTACTGACGTTCCATTCTTGGATCATGAAATAAACATAGTTTATATCACACGTACTTAGCTCTTATTCTCATCAGTTGTATGTTACACAGTGACTGAATACGGTTCATATCATTGACAGCTAGAGTTGAAGTTCTGTGTAGTGGTTTAGCGCGAGCAAGTTTATGAACGCTAACAGAGTATACATAATATTCTTTGTTTGTCAGTCCAAGAGATTATAATTCCTTAAAAACGTAAGCTGCAAACATTTAGCTCAATTTATAAAACTACAATTAACTGCACTATTTATTGCTTCATGTTCTTTTGTATAACATCCGAAATTGCATGCTTTATTAAATAAAAAACTTTATTACAAAAGTTAGGTTTCCTGCTTACCAAAGTTATGAAGTAGTAAGTTTATCAGCTGGTGAAAGCGTTTGTTATTCATTCCTCTTTTCCATTTAGTAGACTTCGAAGATAAATGCATTTCATGCTAGTTTCGCAATTTTCATACACCAGTCCATAATTATGTGTTCAGACCTTAGGCATATCATGCTCTTTCCTTTCATCCTCACTCTTTAGCCTGCTGCACCAAGATAGACAACAGACAGTTGACTTTCAGCTGTATAGGTAATCGTTCTACTTGGTTCTTGTGTTTGTACCTGTACCGAATACAATAGTGTTTGAGTGATATATTCTTGTGTTTTTGCACACGTGTTTTGTAAAACCTGTGATAATTTTGACTTTTTTGATATGTCAGGAATCATGAGACGAGTTTACGTTGTCGGGGTCGGAATGACCAAAGTACGTAACATTCAAATATGTGTACTCAATTGTCATTTCATTAAAAATCTTGAACATGTCTTCTAATTTATTCGAAATTTATGTTCAATCAGTTCTGCAAGCCGGGTACATCCTTGGATTATCCGGAAATGGCTCAGGAAGCTGTAAATAAAGCACTGGCCGATGCAAATTTGTCCTACAATCAGGTTGAACAAGCATGTGTTGGATATGTATACGGTAAATGACATGAGAAAGGCTCAATTATGGAGCTAAAATATGCTATGCTGTTGCCATTTTTGAAAGAAACAGGTACTTTACATCGGAATAATTTTTTCAATAGGCGACTCCACCTGTGGACAGAAAGCTTTATATGGTGTAGGCTTGACAGGCATTCCGATTTTCAATGTTAACAATAACTGCGCCACCGGATCATCGGCTCTTTACTTGGCTAAACAACTAGTGTCAGGAAGTCAAGCCAATTGTGTCTTGGCATTAGGATTTGAGAAGATGGAGAAGGGTTCACTTGGCTCTGCATTTCCAGAGCGTACAAATCCATTAGAAAATCACGTTGAAGCGATGATCAATATTTCAGGATTTGCACAAGCGCCAGTTGCTGCCCAGTTCTTTGGTAATGCGGGTGCTGAGCATATGAAAAAGTATGGGACTAAATTAGAACACTTCGCCAAGGTTGCCTTAAAGAACCACACACATGGACTTAACAATCCGTAAGTTTTTTTTTGTTTTTATTACTTGTACTAGTTCGTAAAGTATCTATGTATCGATTTCACCCAACAAATTATAATGCAGGAGCTCCCAGTTCCAAGTCAAAAGAACGTTGGAAGAAATATTGAGTTCTAAGAAAGTTCACGATCCATTAACGAAGCTTCAGTGTTGTCCTACATCCGATGGGGCCGCAGCAGCGCTCATTGTTTCCGAAGATTTTGTAGTAAAACATAATCTTCAAAAAACTGCAGTTGAAATATTAGGAATGGAAATGAGAACAGATTTTCCCAGCACGTTTGAAGAAAATAGTGCTATGAAGCTGGTAGGCTATGATATGACTAAAGCCGCCACCGAAAAGGTTTTACAATCTGCTGGAAGGTCCATCGACGAAGTTCAACTAGTCGAACTTCACGATTGCTTTTCTGCCAATGAGCTAATAACCTATGAAGCTCTAGGACTGTGCAAGGAAGGACAGGCCGCCCAGTTTATTGACAGCGGAGATAACACGTACGGAGGAAGGGTTGTTGTGAATCCGTCTGGTGGATTGATATCAAAGGGTCACCCTCTTGGAGCAACAGGTAGATTAAAACCTTTTCACACTTGAATTACTTTTTTATGACTTTCATTTGGTATATCGAAGGCACAAAACCACAGGACTAGAATTCTCTGGTTTAACGATCTTGACCTGAAATTTAAAGGCGCATTGTACTGTAGCATTTTACCCTGGATTAAGGCATTTTCACTTACCTGTAAGATATTTGGAATCTGTAGGTTAAAGTAATTTTTGGCACTTTGTCCGGTGTAAGCATTCATAATTACTTATTATGTTGATTCATATTAAACAAAATCATATTAAAAAATTCAACCAATCCTGCTAGTCGTGAGGGACTATGCCCTGGATGAATTACGCAAGGCATATTTTGCAGATCAGCATTCAGCATTATTCCATTATACGAATACATCAATTATCATGGCTGATTATGCAAGCCAGTATTATATGAAGTTGTGTTGTCTACTGTTTTTTCTATAGGTCGGACAAAGTTCATTCGCAATTATCTGCTTTTCAAGGAGTTGTTGTATACGTGCAGATGTTTTACTGTACAGTTATATTAAATTTGTTTTGCAGCAATGCCAATTCACATCGCATGTTCATAGTTTTTATCTCCCACTCCCACCATAGGCGGAGTTGATGTACCACAATTCTGCCGAGTAATTATGAGAAAATACGTCTTTCTTTGAGTGTTATGTAAAGGTTTTCCACTCAATTCAGTTCAGGTTGTCAATACATATCAAAAATTGTTTGTGATTGACCATCCCTTTCGTTTAAAGTGTTTAAATCATTCATAACATAATCACAATTTAAATTCACACAAGCAACCTGATCAGTACATTCATAAATGCTTGACTTGCATGTAATAAATATCCTTGTATTTGTCAGAAAACTACGTGAGCTCTACTATATGATAAGAAGTTCATGTGGGGCTGAATAACATTCCATACAGAACTTTTCACAAACACCAAGTATTACACCCTGTCATATTCATGGGAATATCTATCTTATCATTCTCATAGCATGAACTACTTTTCTTTTTTGATCCCATTTGCCTTCCAACCAGCTATACATGCGTGAACGTGCACATATAACGCATATTCATTTCATTTTCGTCTTTTAATTAATCTACAAGCCTTGTGTAATCTACGTTGTTGGTGACGGAAAAATATTTTTAATCCAAACGTAGGCTTGGCACAGTGTACTGAACTTTGTTTGCAACTTCGTGGAGAAGCAGGACCTAGACAAGTTCCAGGAGCTAAACTTGCCCTACAACATAATTTAGGACTTGGTGGAGCTGTTGTTGTTGCCTTATACCAGTTAGGATACCCTTCTACTGCTGCTGCTGCTTCAAATAACAAGTAAGAACAACAATACATTACTTTTTATCAGTTTTCAATAATTTCTAAGGGTTTCAAACCAAGTTTTAGTTCTGGTCTAGGATCTAATCGGAAACCTGAAAACGCATTTTATGTAATTTCATTGCGTTTCGGTGTTCGCTATCTCTATAATATGGTTCAGAAATTTCAATTTTTCAATCATTTTGTGTAAGTAGGTTTATGAGATAACAGGCGCATATACTACACACAGCGTAGGTATAATCTGTCATTTAGATTATGTTCTCTTTAGTAGGCTGTATATATTCGTACACATTGAGAGCAAGCACGGAGCAGGAAAGTCAAAAGTTTTTCTTTTGACAGCTCAGATCTGTACAGGAAAAGGAAATAATTATTCTAGTCAAGGCACACCAAATATTTACATTGGATGAAAAAGCTTACAGTTAAAAACTTGGTACTGTCTCCTCCTAAAACATGCTTTAGCGACATTGCATTATATACAAGAGTGCTTGAATTCAGTTTACATGTACACTTTATGGAAAGTAGTTTCAGTTAAAAGTATTCGTCAATTTGTGAACACGCAGTATTCAATAAAGTAGATTGTAAGCAATGCAAGCTTTAGATTGAGTTGATTGTGCGATCTGATTTAGTCTATTTTGTAACAAGTGTTAGTATTCAATTAGGTTTTTCAGGATCTGTATACACAGTACATGCTCTTTATTTGAAAATTGGATTTTATTGGATTTTAGAGGCTCAAACATGACTGTCGGTGGAGGTGATCAGTACAAATGTGCTCCGGCATTTGCTATGCTTCAAGCTCGACTTGATGAAGATGGTGCCAATTTGGTGAAGAAAGTCAACGGAGTATACTGCTTCAAAGTAAGATTTGTCCTTGAGTGCATTAACCTTCATCGATAGAATATACCTATTCACCATGTGTGTTGCGGTGGTTCCCCACTGAAAATTATTCTAGGTTACTGGAACTGATGGAAAGGAAGTTCATTGGATTGTTGATGTCAAGAACGGAAATGGAAAAGTTGAATTCAATGGCAAAGGTGCTATTCTACTTTGTAACACAACTTTCAACTGATTCCTTCTAACTTCAATGGAAAATTAATAACCATTACTACGTTTTGACTTTAGGTAATGCCGATGTTACTCTGCAACTTTCTGATCAAGATTTGATGGACCTGATGGCAGGTACATTAAATGCTCAAAAAGCCTTCTTCCAAGGACGATTGAAAATCAAAGGAAACATGGGCTTGGCCATGAAATTGCGAGAGTTTCAGTCAGAAATCAAGAAAGCCCTGGATGCCAAACTGTAAATTGAATTCAAGTGAGCTGAGATTCATTCATCCATATTCATTGAAACCTTTCCCGTCTACAACCTAATTAAAAATGTTCGTTGAAAATTGAAGCTCAATCCTTTCTTTTGGTGGTTATCTTGCTGTACTTTTACATTAATTTTCGGTCTCATTAACTTCATTAACTCCGAGTCACAAAATAAAATGAAATGAAAACCAAAGAACAATACTATGTTTAACATGTTTTATGCGAATTGCAATTGTTGTAAGTCTTCCTTATATGTATATTATATATCGGCACAATAGCTGAACTTTCCAATCTTTGGGAATTCTGAAGCCTCTCTTAATGTTTTTACTACCTTACTAGAAACGAAAATTTTGTCAGTTCTTCCGACCAACTTAATGTGGTCTTTTAACTATATGACTGAAGGTAGACCATTGTGATATCATATATTTGTGGCTCATTCTATTTAGAATAAATTTTACCTTCGTAATGTTGTCATTTTTAACTTGTTTAACTGCATAAATCATATAGCTTCAAGCTTTTGGAGAACATTTGCAAAATTGGATCATCTTCCTCATAAATCTTTTTGATAGTATTGTTAAGATACATGTTAAAACTTTTATCAAGTGGAGCATTCTTGTGTGGTCCTGAATTTTCAGTGATTATACGCATGGGTCAGTTAGTCTACGCTATAACTGGAAACTAAAGAAATTGTTGCCTATAAATTTCTTCAAAGGGCACTTACAATTAGTGGTAAAATCAGCAAAGTGTATGAAGCATATCGACTTTCAGTCAAATCATGTTGACTCATTCCAATTAATTAATCCAAATTACCAAGCTAACATTTAATACAACGTAAATGCAGTGAGACATAAACAACAAAAGTTTCATTCTAGTCTCATTTTCAGCTACTTAATTCTGGCTAACTCATGATTACTGGTTAATTAAATACATATAAAATCAGAGGTGAAACAACTTGGTGTTATTTGTCATCCATTGCAGGCCATTAAACGTCACCCCCTAACCATTATTACTGCAGGTAAATGAACAATTAAC